>JXCR01145941.1:7427-62986 GCA_002079205.1 Phalaenopsis hybrid cultivar
ATCTGCATCCAAAAGCTTATTGATTTTCTCGTTACCTAAGGGACTATTTAGGATCACTCTTAGTTTGTTTTTTATTTTTTTTATTTTTGTTTTGTTTTGTTTATATTTTTACTTAAAACGAAACATGTTTTGTATTTTAGAACAAAATTAGTTGTTTTTAAAAACACTAAAAATGAATGTTTTTTACAAAAATTAATTTATTTTTAAAAATAAAAAATAAAAGCATGCAAAAAATGGCCCCGAAAATGTTTTTAAAATAAAAATTAAAAAAAAAATTAAAAAATGAAAAAATAAAAGTAATCACAAACAAGTCCTAAGCGTTTGTTTTAAAGATTAAAAGATCCTATTGTGAAATTTTTGTATATTTTCTGATTCAAATGACTGCCGTGGAGTCCAAGGGAAACCTACATCTATATAAACTTTGTTTAATAAACTTTTTATGCAATTGGTGCTTGGATAGACATCCATTGTCAGAGACCTACGTAGATGATTGTGAAATTTAAGCTTATAACATTGTAGAAAGAGGTTATTATTTATCAAATTTGATTGTTTTTGGAAGTGTTTCAATACCACATTACCTTGCAACGCAATTTTGATATATGTTGGAAAGCACGAAAAAATTCTACTTATCCATCCAGAGCTACACAACCATTGTTCATGCACTGGTGAAATATTTCATCTTTGTAAACGTGACTTTATTTCTACATCATAGCACAAAACTGTGTGGCATGATCAAACAAAACAGTGTATTCTGTAACATGTTCAATTTATATAGACGATGACTTTTACTTCGAATTTTTTGTATTAGAATTTTACTTCAAACCCGCTGTCATTGTTTTTTTGTAATGAAGTTTGATTCCTGTTTGTCCTTCATATATGTAAAAATAGGCATATCCAGTAACCAGTGTCTTTTACTGTGGGGGCGGGAAGGTATTCATGAAGACAATCCTTTCTTTTCGTATAGATGTGTGATTTCACTATTTTTAATTAGCTGTTTACAACAAGGCAATCTACCTATTTTTGGCGAATGTTGTCCTTCTTCCTGATTACTTGNATTAGTTTTTATGTAGCTGGTACTCAAATTAATAAATGATCGACAGTCTCTTTAGGCGTGTTCATTTCCATCCTAGCCTTTTTTGGCTGTTTTAGTTTCTTACCAAATTTGATCTGTTTTGGCTCTACCACCAACCTTTTTTTTAAGATGGCAATTAGCCAGGTGAATTTTAGGGGCGATTCTATTAGTTTGAATTAATACTAAGAAGTGAGATTAAATCCTAAAACTGCCCTTCGCCAAACTGTTTTTAAAAAAGGGCTAAATTGACGTTGTTCTAAGTTGACACATCTAAAAAGTTGAAGGATCATTTTGATTATTTACTCATCATTCTCAATCCTGTGCCAGTGTTGAATTTTTCCTGAACTGTTACTTTCCTAATCATCTCTCAAAAACCTGCATGCAATTCATGAATCTAATGATTAAAATAAACTCATNTTTAGTTTTTATGTAGCTGGTACTCAAATTAATAAATGATCGATAGTCTCTTTAGGCGTGTTCATTTCCATCCTAGACTTTTTTGGCTGTTTTAGTTTCTTACCAAATTTGATCTGTTTTGGCCCTGCCACCAACCTTTTTTTTAAGATGGCAATTAGCCAGGTGAATTTTAGGGGCGATTCTATTAGTCTGGATTAATACTAAGAAGTGAGATTAAATCCTAAAACTGCCCTTCGCCAAACTGTTTTTAAAAAAGGGCTAAATTGACGTTGTTCTAAGTTGACACATCTAAAAAGTTGAAGGATCATTTTGATTATTTACTCATCATTCTCAATCCTGTGCCAGTGTTGAATTTTTCCTATACTGTTACTTTCCTAATCATCTCTCAAAAACCTGCATGCAATTCATGAATCTAATGATTAAAATAAACTCATTGAATCAGAAACCTGCTGCTACTGTATCTTTTGCAGTGATCCCAACATGCGCCCTTCTTTTGCACAACTGTTGCCACACCTGAAGCAATTACAGAGGCTCGTTGTCCCTATGAGCTGAATCCCCATCCTATTTGGCTAGCAATTTGATCCTTCCTGTAACTTGCACCGGGAGTCGCGATGAACTGCTCTTGTTGCGGGTTTTTATTTATTTAAACATCAGCATCTCAAACCCAAGTATTTTTGGCTGTTTAATCCCTTTCTGAAGCTGGGCAAGAGCAACAGAAGAAGCTGCTTCGGACGAAGAAGCTCACCACCACTCTTCTTTCATTTCCATGGAAGCATTGGAGCACTTTTTATATATATATATATATATATATATCCTTATTGTTNGACCAACCTTTTTTTTAAGATGGCAATTAGCCAGGTGAATTTTAGGGGCAATTCTATTAGTTTGGATTAATACTAAGAAGTGAGATTAAATCCTAAAACTGCCCTTCGCCAAACTTTTTTTAAAAAAGGGCTAAATTGACGTTGTTCTAAGTTGACACATCTAAAAAGTTGAAGGATCATTTTGATTATTTACTCATCATTCTCAATCCTGTGCCAGTGTTGAATTTTTCCTATACTGTTACTTTCCTAATCATCTCTCAAAAACCTGCATGCAATTCATGAATCTAATGATTAAAATAAACTCATTGAATCAGAAACCTGCTGCTACTGTATCTTTTGCAGTGATCCCAATATGCGCCCTTCTTTTGCACAACTGTTGCCACACCTAAAGCAATTACAGAGGCTCGTTGTCCCTATGAGCTGAATCCCCATCCTATATGGTTAGCAATTTGATTTTTCCAGTAACTTGCACCAGGAGTTGCGACGAACTGCTTTTGTTACGGTTATTTGAACATCAGCATCTCAAACCCAAGTATTTTTGGCTGTTTAATCTCTCTCTGAAGCTGGGCAAGAGCAGCAGAGGAAGCTGCTTGGGATGAAGAAGCTCACCACCACTCCTTTCATTTCCATGGAAGCATTGGAGCAGTTAATATATACATATTATATATATCCTTATTGTTTTGTCTCATATTCCAAAGAAGTTTGGAATGATGACAAGTCTGAATTCTACACAACAAATGGATTTGTGATTATTGTTGGATTAAAAGAAATGTTAAAATGAAAAAAAAAAAAATGAAAAAAAAAAAAGAGGGAGAACTGAAAATTTTATGTGAGCAATGCACAAGTCGCATTACCCTGTTCTGATCATGTTTATTTCAATAATGTATATTGTTGCTGCTGCTGNGAAAAAAAAAAAAGAGAGAACTGAAAAATTTCTGCGAGCAATGCACAAGTCGCATTACCCTGTTCTGATCATGCTTATTTCAATAATGTATATTGTTGCTGCTGCTGTTACTGTGCTTTGACCTTATTTCTTACAGTTAGGAGATTAACAACCGCATTGAATTAGCTCAATGTCTTATGCTTTTAATTAACTAAATGGTACAATAAANCTAACAACCGCATTGAATTAGCTCAATGTCTTATGCTTTTTGCTTTTAATTATCTAAATGGTACAATAAAATGCAAGAACTGTTTATCTTTGTGCACTTCTTATTCCTCTTATGAAATATTTCTCAATTAATTGTATGCATCACATTCCTTCTCTTGGTACATAGTTTTCTTGCAGCATCTAGATTTGAATTTCATTTCTCTTTGTTATCAAAGCTTCAAAGGAGGTTGCATGTGTTATTCACTTATTAAGAAATTATTTTGATCCACATTTTGGGCAGCATTTGCCATATTTGTACCTCTAATGATGCATTTCATTTAGTTTTTAGCAATTCATCAAACAAATGGGTATGCTAATAAATATAAATAAAGGGAATTAGTTGCTTGTTAGGCAGGCCAGAGAGAATTTATATATTTATTTTTTGACAAAATGTAAATTTATTGAATAATATTGAGAAAATAATTTTAATAATTTCAAAACAATATATGAAAATTTAATGGAAAAAAATATATATTTGGAATATGTAACAAAGTTTTTTTTTATATTTAATTTTTTATTTTAAAATTTTAATTTTGTAGTTATTTTTTAGTTAACATGTAATAATTATGAATAAAGTTTAACAAAATTTCGTTGGTGTAAAAATTAAAAATACTTTTGTATTTGTAGATTAATATTTTCTTTAGAAAAAATGTAACATTTAGCTAAAATTATGGAAGTGAGTTGAATGATATATTTTAAATATTAAACTTGTTTATTTTTAATATAAATATAAGAAATAATTTAAATGAAAATAATAATAATAATATAGTTTATATTTTTTTTTAATTTTAAATTCTAATAGTTATTTAATTTTATTTTGGTAAAATTAAATAATTAAGTATGATTTTAAATTTTTAAGATTAATTTTAAAAAAACTTAAACTTTTTGTAAATTGTTTATAAAGATATTTTAGGATCCTGAAATCTAATACTCTGCACATCATTCACTAATCACTAGTGAATGATGTGCACAACATGAAGGGAGGTATATCAGTGGGACTTTATGTCAATACCATGTGATGGGAGAAGATCACAATTAATTGTCATTAATAATGAATAATGTTGGATTTTGCTAGATTAATTATGAAATCATCTTATAATAATTATGATTAATTGTGATAATAAGCATTGGATTAATCTCCCCTTATTTATTAGGTTGACTGACCACTTTAACCATTAATGAATGTCATGGCCATGATACATTAGTGGAACCCCATATACATACCATTTGATGAGAGAATATCAAAATTATTTGTCATTAATAGTAAATAATATTGTTTTATATTAGATTAATTAGGGTAGCATATTATAATAAGAGTGAAGAATAATAATAATAAGGATTGAATTTCTCTATAGGGACATTTATTAGACTGGTCTATCACTTCAACCATTAACGGATGAGCATTGAATCCCCTTTGTGCCATGATGCTAGGTCTTGGTGATGCGGCTCCCCACAAAGGCTAACCTGAACATAACACACTCAATTATGCAACAATTATAGAGAAAAAATACTAATAATCAACTATTTTTTTATCAATTATTCTAAGTTTTTTTCTTGGTCAACACTTAACCACGAGTCCTCATCAATTTGGATGTTCGACTGTGGTTGCTCAACAACTTGGAGGCTAAACCAATATTATTCATCAAATTGTCATGCATTGAATAATAACCATGCAATCAAATAGCAACTATGAGTTCAACATCTTATATTTCTACAGAACAGCTACATAAAACGTGGCCCATTATATAACATAATTATTATCAACACAGATCTATTAATAAGGAGTCAAGTTCAAGACAAGTCATGGGATCTAAAACACATAGTCGCACTTAGCTAAAAATTTTTGTCTGGTTCTCTAGAGCAATAAAGATTATAAAGCCTATTTATGTAGCTCTTTCTCTCTCTCTCTCTAGATCTCTCTCTCTCCCCCCTCCCCTCTCCCCTCTCCCCTCTCCCCCTTTGGGAGTATACATATCTAAATGGTATGACTTCATGAACGATTCAGAATTCAATACAACCAAAATTATAGGATATGCTCTTCAATCACAACATGAGTTGATCTATTTTCTCTATAATTTTTTTAATTATCTCCTCCTTGGAAATAATTTCGATAAGAGCTTTTAACAATATTTATATCATTAGTGTAATATGAATAATCATTGGAAAAAAATGCAATTTGATTAATTGAAATTAGATTACCAAATACATTAAAATCATTTAAAAAGCTTAAGAAAAGTAGCAACTCTAAAAAAATTCTATCATATTATTAAATTACAATAAATTTTCTATGAATTTACATATCTCATATCCAAATTATTAAGTATTTTAAATATATTATCTTTTATTCTTATTTAAACATATCTTATTTTAATTATTTTAAATCACAAATGCTGGCAAACGATAAATAAATCAGAATTGTTTTATTTATTTATTTATTTATTTATTTATCCTTCTCCAGCCTGCCAATTTGCATCTCCAGCCCCCTTTTACTTTATTTAACTGTACATATATACGCGGCTTTTGACCTACTTACCACAATCCCTTCTGCTGATCGAAGACGACGATGACGAACTACGGCACGATCCCCACTTCCGATTCCGGCGAAACTTCTCCTCAGGGTTTCATCTCCAGAGCCAAGGCACGCGGCCGATCGGCGCTTGCTACTCGCCGGCCATGGCGGGAGTTGATCTACCTCCACTACTTCTCTCTTCCGCGAAGCATCGGCGAAACCTACCCCCGGATCCGAAGCAACACGATCTATTTCGCTATGAACTACATCATCTTCATCCTCCTCCTCGTCTTCCTCAGCCTACTCTGGCACCCCGTTTCGCTAATCGTCTTCATTCTTATGATGGCTTTCTGGCTTTTTCTCTACTTCCTCCGTGATGAGCCTGTTGCTATCTTTGGTCGGACAATCGACGACCGATTAGTGCTCGTCGCGCTCTCGATTGTAACGCTCGTGCTCTTGCTCCTTACAGATGCTACGGGTAATATTCTAATATCGTTACTCGTTGGTGTTGTTGTTGTTTTGATTCACGCGGCGTTGAGGAGAAGTGATGATTTATCTTTGAAAGAAGAAGGGGCGGGGCCTAGAGGGTGGTATGCGGCTGCCGGAGACGGCGGCGGCGGTGGTAGTTTCTCGCCGTAGTTGTAGTTTGTTAATGGAGATGTCTGTATATGCGATTCACTTTTAATTGCTTTTGTCGTGTGATTTTGTTTCTGTATTGGATCGCGCTTTATTACTTATGAGATCTAGGGTTTTGGTTTCAGAGGTTCCGGAAGGATTGGAATGGAGCTTCTTTTGCTGATTTTAGATTGAAGTTTTTTTTTGTCTTCTATTCTGGTTTGAAATTTCTAAATGGTTATGATGCGAGGTGCGTAGGGCTTTTAACTATTGTGGATCGAGCTGCATTAGGATAGGCTCAAAAAATTTGATTCAAAATTTTGGCTAATAACTTGGCTCATCTATTTCGATCCGATGTTGATTAGAGTTAGAATTTAAATTATTTTTCCAAAGATTAATGATCTTCGAGTTAAATTCGCTAAATAGGTTGTTGGGGGATATTTGACAACGTCGGGATGTAGGCTAAATCTTGCCCGACGGTCATTTTGGACAAAATGAAGCCCCTTTTTTTTTAATAAACCTGGATTTCTCTGAGTTTGGACTAAATATCATGAATCGACGGGTTTATGGAATTTAAGGGATTTACGGTGCAGGGAAGGTAAGAACGCTGGCGAGAACAATATGATAGGCTAAATTTTGTCATATTGAAATTTGAATTGTCCTTTGTGAACACACTACTAGAGTTTAGGGTGAGTGAAGGAAGGGACAAATAGAGTATAGCCAGTCAGGAATTTCCTGCTGAGAGAATAGGTAAAAGTCTCTTTGTTTATATTTTTGTCACTTATTTATAAAGATCTATTTTGTACAATTATAGAAAAGAGTGAGCAGTTAGAAACTACTTTTAATACAATTGATATTTTACTTAATTGTATGGATTTCATATTATATGTTTTTTGCAATTTCAATTTTATTATGGTGATAACTTGGCCAGTCGACTTGCTCAAATTTGGTCATCTAAGATGATTGGTTGAGTGACGACCGTGCTATGGGTTGGTCGGCTGAGATGTCTGATCGAATGTCTATCTAGTCCGTCGTGGTAAATGTGGGTCGACTGATTAGCCATGATCAAGAATTCACGCTTGCGCCCTGGTTCGTCGGGACTATCAACGTGATTTGTCGTTTCTAATCTCTTGTCATGGTGTGTCGATTGATTCTTGACCATGATGTTGGCATTAGGGCGGTGGGAAGCTATAGTTGTCTGGTCATCATTTGGGTCATTCAGATGCTTTGAGATTCGGGCTAATAGTTATGATATATACATATTAGTTTCTCGATTCTTCTTGTTCCTTGAAAGTGACAGTTGTGATAAGAACTGGAAAATTGTTAGTATTCAATGGTATTTGTTTTCTCGGTTCTTAGATTCAGATTCTTCCAACTAATCTATTTATATGTCGTCGTATAAATTCCTTATTTGAATAAATCTCTCCTGAATTATATAAATATTTTGAAGATGAGATGAATTAAATAAAAATGAGATACGACAACAACTAGATGAACAAATAAAAAGAAACAAACGGAAGACTTATATATGAGTAATCCTTCTGAGATAAGTCGATAATATACGTCTGAATAGGATCAAATCGAAGTACCTCAAAACACAACATCCACAAAAAAAGTTCCTACATAAGCCACATGTAACCAAAAAACCAAAAAACCAAAAAAAACACTTTTGTTATGGGGTTAAGAGTTTCTCAGAGAAATGCATCCCTCTGGTTAATTACATCTTGGAGGAGACTCAATAATTTTATCGATAAAAGTCATCAAAGGATGGTTAAATTGTATGGGGATGCTCTGATGCTTTCAAAGCTCTCGTTAAGCTATAGGACAAGTGAGTGAGGTTCTCATATCCCAAATGGGTGGCGGCTCTTCGGCATGCGGAAACTACGAAATGACCAAATCACCTCGATGGTGATATCTCTATACCTCATAGTTTATCAGTTCATAAGGGCAGATGACAAATTATTGTATCTCAAACAAGCGACAACTCATCAGTAATCGGACTATCAATATAATATCAACGAAATAAAAAAAAAGTGATATGGCTCAAAGGGGCTCAATAAAAGGAAATGTAGAGTAGTCTTAAAAGGTAGAGATAGTTGGGTCAAGGTATCACGAACTCATCATCCCAAGTCACTAAAACCTTAAGTCTACTTGGTCGTGAAGATAGTCGGACCAACATGTCCAGAGATTCTTGGTCAGCAATCTGTGAATTGGTGGAGCTCCGGGAGGTGGGAGTTGTACCCCCCAAATAAATAGCGGAGATGATTCGGGAAAGAAGAGGTCTAGCTACAAATCTGAAAATACTATCTATAAAGAATCATGTCACTCACAAAATCTATAAATGGACTCATAACCTTTTCATGAGAAGGGACTTGTACTTTGAAGTGAAAGCTAAAGAGGATCTAAGCTCTTAAGGTTTCCCAAGCTCCACCGTTGATTAGCCACCGCCACCAACCGATCACTGTCACCTATGCAAGACCACCGTCGCTGTTGCAGGACCACCGACATCTAACATCAGCCATCGTCGGACCATCGTTGTCCGACCACCACCGTTAGAACACTATCATTTGATCGTGCCGAACCATTGTTCTGCGACCACCGCCACAGCCGAACCGTTATTGCCCTGCTGCCTCTGTCTAGTCTTCGCCATCGCCAAACTACCATCGTCGCCACCGCTACCCGACCGCCATCGTTGAGCTATCGGATCATTGACATCTATTAATTGCCACTATCAGACCACTGATGCTCGCCCACCGCCATAGAGTCGCTGCCACCGCTAAACCATCTTTGTCTGGCCACTGCCACCATTGGAGCACTATCGCCACCACTAAACCACCGCAATCTAGCAGCGACCGTCACTGAACCAACTCTACTCAACCACTATCCTCAAGAGGCTGAACCACAGACATTTAATCGTCATCGTCGGCAGATCGCCGCCACCCGGCGTCCCCCACAGTTGTCAAACCACTGCATTCGCCACAATCAGACCTCTATTGCCCAACCATCACAACCACCACAGTTGTGCCACCACTGCTACAGACGATGATGGTATCAAACTTTCTGACACTCAAAAGCTACCATCAGTCTTCCTTCATGACAGTTGGGTTGCCTCTACTTTCCCAACGTATTCCACTACTCTATATCATAAGGCATGTCAATAACCCCTACTTGTGTAATATTGCTTCTAGTCAGTCAATAACAAGTAAAGTTTTGTAACCTGCATTGGCATAGTGGAACTATTTCAACTAGGTTAGACGTCATGATTTTTACATTTTTGGAATTTCCACGTAAAAAACTCAAGTTCTTTTTATCACTCTCTCTTTTATCTATGTATGTACCGAATTTTCGGACAACACTAAAACACCCGATATTATGAAACAGCTAGGTTTTAATTATATATATATATATATATATATATATATATATATATATATATAAATTTTATATAAATTATTGGACTGTCTAATCTTAATTGTATGTGGGCTGGGTTTAATTTGCTGGTCGTATTTGAATTTAATTTTATTATGTTTGGGTCCTTACTGAAATCCAGTGCAACTATTTAATTCCTGGAGATACTACGATGTTCCGATGAGTGCCGCGTGGCGTGCTTAGGCCACGTAGTAGTAGAAGAGTGAAGGGGAGAAGGCGTACGTGGATGGTTGAGATTTGTTTAATATTAATGAAATGGCCACTCCATGCATGATTTTCAATGGCTGTAGTGACGCCAAGTGGTGTGCCAGGTATTCAGTTAGCCACGTGGCGGGCCGCTATGTGTTTTCTTGACATTTAATAATTTATTAGGGGATTAGGTTTTTTTGTTATTTTCAAATATGTTTATTTAAAGTAATTTTAAATTATATATTATAAAAATCAATTAAATTTAAATTATTTTTAAACATTCAAAAATAAATTTTAATTATTTAAAATATTTTTAAAAATAATAATTATCAAAGCTTATCATCAGTAGATAATCATATGCAACCACCATCAATCATCAATGCTACCATCATTTAATATAAAGCATTTGATTTCATTAAAAAAATTACATTTTAAAAAATAATAGCAACAATTCAAAATAAAATTTATCAAATTCATTTTATTTCATGGCAAAATTTAAATAAAATATTATAAAAATAATAATTTTTAAGTGATCTACATAGTCCATAATTTTTGTATTAATTAGATTTGTTTTGAGTTTTGATCCCTTGGGGAAGAGCTCAGTCTAATATGTTTGAATTTATTTTTATCTAACTGTGTGCTTGATTTGTTAGATAAATATATAAAGAAAATGAGATGCATTATAATTAAAAAATAGTGTGATTTGAAATATTTTAGAGCTACTTAGGCAGAAAATAAATATACGAGATTATGTGCATGTGTTTGATATGATGTAAAATGAAATCAAGATAAAACTCGATGGTAGACAAAAATTATTACCTGGCAATGATAGATAGTGATCGATAGTGTCAAATGAATGAAGTTAAGCATCTGCATGATGTGTCCGTTTGGGGCAGTTTATCTGCTGCGGCGGCGTTTTGAAAACACTGCCTCATCATTTGTAAATTACGTTTGAGTAACTTATCCGAAAACACAGTTGTTTTTTTACACTAAACGCGAAAAGTTGGTCGAACCCCGCTGTTCTCATTTTCAAATAAACGAATTATCTGGATAAGCACAAGCTGCCCCAAACGCACCCGTACTATGGGTGTTATTAGTACTGATTGTGATGACCAACTCCTTTGCATTGAGGCATCTAATACTCCAAAAACAACTGGTTCAAATTTAATGGAGCTTTGAGAATTGAGTGCCATTAGAGGCAATCTTAGCCTTCAACCTTTGCTTATAAAAGCACATCCAACTCATTTGCAAATTAATATAATAAAACATGATGTTTTAAGCTTAATTTGATATCATTCGAAAAGGTGTGCATGTTTTCATCTAAAATCTCTTTAATTTTTGACAAAAAAGTCTCTCACTCAATTTCTTTGATTCCTTATGATTAGAATGATCTTCTATTTTTTATTTTGCAATCATTTATAGGAGTTCATGTGGATTGATCTCTTCTGGGTAACAATTATTTAGTCACATGCAAAAGATTGACACTTTTGCTTGCCTTCTTTTGTATCATTGAAGTTGTTTAAAATTTTGTTAGCTCTAATGTGATTTAGTGGAGTTGTGTATTAGAATATCTGTTTAAGATGCTCGTGTCATACAGTGAGAAGTTGGTATTCTTGACTTTAGACTATGAAGGTTGTGAGGAGGTTTATTGTTCAATCTTTCAAATGAAGGAGTTGGGATTATCTTGGTATGTTTGGCAATGGACTTAAGTTCAAGGAGAAGCAAATTAGTTGTGAATGTAGGTCAATTAGTGGTCAAACCACGAATATAACATATGCCATACTTTTTTTATAGATTTAAAACAGTTCTAAAGATACTAAATGGTGTTTAGGAACCTTAAGAGGGTCAAGGATGTGGTAGCAATGATTTGGGTATTATGAGAAATTTTCTTTTATTTTCTTTTCTTTTTCTTTTTTTTTTGAATTTAGGATTAGAATAAGAAATATAAATTCCTAAATTTTGGGGTAGTTGAGCTCTAATACAAAATGTTACCATTCTAGGGCTTCTATATGGCATTTAAGAACACCAAAAATATGTACTTAAGTTGTAGGATGTGTGAGGAGGAGAGAGAAATGATGTTGGTTGAAAGTTAATCGGGAATGAATGACGATAGTTCAACGGTCCAAAAAATTAGAAATAACAGTTTCATGTTACAAGACAATCCCTTTCCACTATTTGACAACAATAGTTACGAGAAATGATGGTTTCTTGGCTGAAAATATCTGATAGAAGCTGTTTTGAAAAAATATTGAGGGTGAGGTTTGTTGTTGGATCAAAAGAGTTTAGAGGTTGTTCAGTTGGAAAATAGTTGGTTGAACAGTGAATGGCAAGATACTAGCAATGAAGACATGCCACCACATGTTCTTAAGAAAGATATAAATACACCACTTGCTAAAGAAATATGATATAATACTCTCAAGAGCATAAATCATTCTAAAGAGTAGAAATCAGAGAAAAGTCCCTCAATTCTCAAAATCAATAAAACTTAAAACACAAAAATTTTAGTACATTTATATAAATGCTTCTTAACAGAAAAACCTAATTGGAAATAATAAAATAGATAAAGATCAAAAAAGGAAGAAATATAGTTGAAATATGAAAACCATCTTCAATCACCCATGATCACAAGGTTTACGGTGATCCAACGAAATCCTATGTTGTTGGAACCATTCAGCGACCCACTTGGAATCCTGTGATCCACGACAAATCCCTTCTGCTATGGATAAAGCTGCCACGTCAAGCTTGGATTTGATTTCTTCCTTTACATTTTCATACAATTTGATTAATTAATTTATTATTTTTTGAAACATAAAATTTATATTCTCATTATCTTCTATTAAGTGGAACAAAATACTTCTAATTTGTTAATATAATTAATTGCTTTCACATATAAAATAGAGTTGCACAATTCATCATTTTCTATTTTGTGTGGACACAAAAAGGTCTATGTTGTACAATGTTTAAGATTATTTTAGTCTATATTATAAAGTTCTTTCCTTCTTATTAAGCTTACAAGTTTAAACACTCTCACACTAGCCTAATGATGAGTGAGAAGAATACCTAAAAATGAGTCTAAATCAATGTTAATTTGATAATTTTCTATAAAAATTAGATTGATTTATATATTTTGTGTGGGTAAGTCCTTGTAAAACTTTAATGTCGGAATGAAGAATTCAAAGAGGAGAAATACAGATGAAGTGTTGTTATGGCGTAAAAATAGGATGAGAGCATTAGTAATGGGCGAGAGGAAGTTTAGGAGTGTGTGTGCGTGAAATCTTTTGTGAGATTTGGTGAATGTGTGGTGAGAGTGTGCTTAGCCCATGAGAGCAAGTGTGAGTGCAAGGTAGAAGAAAGGAGCTAGAATAAGGATTTGAGATCTTTTCACCACGGAGATTAAATTTCATCTAAGGATACTAGATGCCTTAGTTCCTTTAATTTTTTAGTATTTTCAATTTTAAACTTTGTTGATTATTGATTTGAATGGAGCAATTTCATTATGTGAAGTTTTAATCATGTTAGACTAAACAGTTACCTTTAAATGTGTGTTGTGTTTCAATTTCCAATTGATGTGTTCTTTCAAAATGCAATCAGTTAAGAATGCTGGTTTATTTTTCTTTCAAGTTGATTTATTAATAGTGATATCAAATTTTTGTTTAAAGTCCAGTGAAGAATAGTGATACTGACAGTAGAGGAATAAACCTATTACCTCTGAACCTGAGTAATTATTTTAGATAATATTTATTTAAATCCTCTATTTGCATAGACATATAACATTCAAGAAATTTGAAATTATGTTTTTAAAATATCAATAGAGGTTAAAAACTACTTATATTATTGACTGAAGATATATTTTATATGAAAAGACGTTCCTAAAAAATTTGGACATAAAAATTACAAATTCAAAGCTCTCACGCGTCTTAATTATTATCATTTTAAAATATTTAAATAAAAAACTTTGAAAAGTGTAACTTTTGTTATAAAAATTAAGATTTTAGACTAATGACTAATCTTCTTATTTAATAGCCACCATTTATTCTCATGGGAAAGATATCTTGCTCAAATTCATTGCATTGCTTGAGCGACACGTGCACTTTCATTTACACGTATAAAAGTAGGATCACTTAACAATTTAGCATACACCATAGTTTACCCGAATGATTTTGTTTTTTTCATATAGTAAATTTATAAGTTAGAAATTGGTGCATGAAATTAATTTATACAATTACATTGATCCTTTCATCACTACCATAACTTATCCCTTTAGTCAACAATATCCCCTCATGTTTGTGTTGCTATATTTATAGGGTTGATTAAATCAATTACAAGTATATGTAGTTAGATAATTTAGTATCTCAGTACTTATATTGTATTTAATATTCATCACTCTCATTGATACCTTATCACATTTCACATAGTTTGGAGCTTACCTTTATACAATATATTATTGCATAACTATTAGTTTATGTTGAATAATTTGATAGAACTTGTACTAATTTGGGCGTTGTTATTTTCACTTTTTTATTTTATTTTGGTTGTTTAGGTAATTTACATAATCAAGAAAAAGCTTAAAAAAGTATGATTGATAAATATTAAAATATTTCAAATTTAATTAACTTTGAAACTTTATTAATGGATTTACTTTCAAATGATTTATAAATGTTTTTGATAAATAAGATTTTATTATTATAATTTATAAATTTAATACTTGTTTAGAATAATACTAAATATTCTACTTTTTAAATATTTATTGATTTTATTTTCATAAAGACAATTAAATTATTTATTTTTTTTTTATAAATTTATAGCATCTCTAGAATAAATATTTAATATTAATTATTTAAAAATTTTATTAAAAGATTTTATTGAAAATATTTTATAAATAATTCATTAGAAATATTTTTTCTTTAATAATTTTAAATTTTAATTGTTAAATTAGAATTTTTGTAAAAATATCTAATAGAACTTTGTTTAATATCACGATATGAAAGTCATTGAGTGTCAGCTAAATATTCAATTCTAAATCAATATTTTTTAGTTATAAATTAGATTACCGACTGATTTTTATCAACATAGAAAACTTTAGTTGCAAAAGACACACCGGTTGAATAATTCAACCGGTGCATATTAATGACCCGATTTATCAGTCGCTGTGACTGATTTATCGGTCACTAAACTTTAAGGACCGAGATGTGACTCAATATTCAACCGTCTAAATCATTTCAGCTGAAGAAGTCAGTTGTTAACCTTATAGAGAAATAACAATTGACTTTTTAGCCACAAATTTAGCAGTTGGACTTCTGGTTAAGTAGCAACTGAATAATCGACCAATTGGCGATTGAATCTTCATTAATTTAGTGGTCAATATATTAGCCATTAAGAAAAAAAGACTCTTAATAAATACAATTTTACAAAATTAAATTAAAATATAGTAAACATAACAAATATCAATAGATTATCTAGTAATCATCCAATAGAATAATATTCGCAATATGAATGAAATAATTCTACATAAACATAAAAAAGACTAATGGTGCTTCACCTTCTCATCCTCCTACTCGATCATTTGTCACTTGCCATGACAACATGTAGTTGTGCAATGATCACCTTGAGCCCCACAACCTTTTGTTCTCTGGCTTCCTCAATGTTAATCACATTGGACTCTAGCCGATGTACAATATAATAGTTGCCTCAAAACTTCTCGGTCAATGCAGCCATCCGCCTGGGCATTTTGTCATCAATCAATGACGATCACTTTGTGATAACTGGAGTGTTGTGCCTCATATATAATTCCATGTGCTCTAAGGCCATAGTTTTTCCCCGTGACAACTTTCTTCCTTAACTTGAAGCCAAATGGTCAGAATGACCACTAGTGCCACTAAAGCCAGCTGTGCTCTGACTCCTAGACTCCTTCAGGCGCTCATAATTATCCTACAAGAAATTTTAAAAGATAATTGAGATATGTTTTTAGACAAAATACGAAAATAGACTAAAACTTATTAAACTTACATGAACATGGTGAGATCTATTGTTGACTCACTGGCGGTCTGCCTGATGTTGATGTGTGCATGTGTGCAACACAGGGACAGTTGACTCTTATCCTAGCTTCAACCTCTATTAACATATGAAAATGTTATGAAAGAAATAGATATACAAATCAGTTCAATACAAGGAATAAATCTCATCCTTCTCTTCTGTACTCAGTATCGGGAATCAAGCCACCGCTGAATCAAATATCTTTAACTTCAATCGGGATCTTCGGCCATGATAAATATGGAGCATTGTATATACCTCGAAAATCTTCTTGATCTTGTAGATGGGCTATCTGGACAAATAGAAGCTGGAAAAAGATAATTTTAGCTAAATAATATAATGGAAGATTAATTTTTATTACTGAAATTAAATTTGCTTATGAATCTCTTGTCGACTTAATGCACGTCCATTTTGAGATATCCACAGCATGATCGGTAGGAGTGGAAGGGTTTGCCTCAGAGGAGGATGAAGGAGGTTGTGTGGTGGGAGTTGTAGGAGTGGGGAGGTATGTGTAACCATGTGTACATGAGGTAGAGCAATGGGCTAGATGGGCACTAGTGTGGCGATCAAATAGAAGCCATCGTAGTGGTGCTCGTCTCTACGTTGAGCCATGAAGCATCAGGCTTCTTTCAACGGAACAAGCTAGAGACAACTAATCTATGAGGACCCTGGTCCTCGCTATCACTTGAAGCTAAATGTAGCAAGAAAAAATAAAATGATCAAAATACTTTTCCATATGAAAAACTAGAATTAAAAGCATGAAATAAATGAGCTAAGGTAGGAAAGTACTAAACTAAAGCAGGGAAGTACTAAACTAAAGCAGAAAAAAATTGAGCTAAAGTAGGAAATGAAGTGACATACAAGCAATAACTAATTAAACTAAAGCAGGAAACTAAGCATAAAACTACTAGAAGTCAAAGTAGAAGCGAATAGAAGTAACAAGAGGCTATAAAAAACATGACGAAAAGTATGAAACATCAAAATATGTAGTGCAAAAAATAAAACAATCAAGAATGTACTCTATGGCATCATCAGACGAGTGAGCGGAGATTGAACTTATAATTTCCTCCTCTATGTTGTCATTGCACTCGTCCACATCAAAATTTATCGTCTTCGTAGATTTCCCCTTAATAATATTAAGCAGAATACATAAATTTGGCATATCCTACGCTTGATGAGCAATTTCAACAGTGGTTTGGACCTGTATAGTTGCTCTAGGCATAGTCTTGATAATCATTACCCAGTCAAGTTTATCCCTTGCTCCACCAGGATATCTAAGAATATATATATGTATGTTTGACTGACTAGAATGAATAGATCAAATTTGACATATCTTCAGTTCATTTAAGCTTCAATTATGTCATACAATTTTATTTTTTTTTATTTCTCAATTATGAGCAAAATCAAATTATTCACAGTTGAACATAAATACATTCTGTTCAGTAGAGCCTTGATATTGCAAATGCCCAACTTTTTTGCAAAATCCCATAATAATCTCTCTCACTATCGGAATGAGTATTTTCTTTAACATATACACATGAATTATACGTATTCTTTCCTTTGGACCAAGAACTCGCCCATTCTCATCAAATATAGGATACATAGTCATGCTAAGATTATGCCTCAAGCAAAATCTATTATGCCCAGATTCTTAAATCCATTTCTCCTATATTGAACATATTAAAAAAAATTATTATACTTACATAATTGTACATTCAAATTACCTACTATATTTTACTAAGTTAGTTCAAATTATGTATAGATCAAATTATGTTGAAAACTTTTTCAAACCTCTTATTGATAATACTTTCATCTTCAATGTTTAAGGACCTAATAGATAACCTATCAATATAAAATTTTAGTCCTAACTCTACGACTATAAGTTAATACGAGTCTTAATCAAAAAATAGTTGAACTTCATCACAGTTCAAACTAATATATAAAGTTGCTGCTCGAAGCTCTTTGTCATTTAGGTTTCGTGAATTGCTTCTCTTTGATATTTCACCTAATTTCTAAAATACAGGATCGCAGACTCTGACTCCTTAATTACAATTTGACTTATTGATCATTTTTCGTTTTAAACAGCATGTTGTTATATTGGATTATAGGTACATTACTACACCGTATTCAAAGTGTGTCATTATACTGTTTTCAAAATATATCTTTGCACCGTCTTTGTGGCATCATTGCACTGCTTTCGTGGTGCACAACCTTCAAGACATTTTTTGCACCATATTAAGTAGTGCCTCATTACCCTTCACCGATGATGATGACAAGCATGAGATGACAGACGGTGGTCGAAGACCGCCAACAAAGGGGGGACTTTGGTTAAAATATATGATATTAAATTTATATTTTAATTAGCAGATCTAAATAATAAAATAAATTGTCAAATAATTTCAAAATGAGTAATCTGTGGCCTTACCAAATTCCTACACGCTGTCCATGTCCCGGTCTGGCAAGCTTGCATTGCCTTTCTTCATTTCGAGCTGTTCCCGCGAGTCGTGATTCGCCTTCCTCGAGACACCGTCGTTGCTCTCATACTATTCACGACTCCACGGCGTTTCTTCTTCGCCGGTTTGATTCCTCAAACCGCCAACTTTATTACTTTTTTTTTTCCATTTATTCAAGTTATAATTTTCAGGAAGGGCCGTTTAGGTTCTTCTCTACGTCTTTCTTCATGAAATAGACGTCTGCGCGTAAACCTAATTTACTGAAAAAGGGAAGAAGTTGATTGAGCTGAACGGTTTTTCAATGTGTATGAATCCAATTAATATGTAAATGTATTTCTTTAGGATAACTAAATTTTTGGTACTCTTGTCTATGTTCCATCTGCGATTCTCTTCATGAAATAAATGTCCACGTGACAGTTTGAAACCCCAATTTGGTGAAAAAGAAGGTTTCCAATTGTGTTGGATGATTGACCGATTTGTTTATGAATCAAGTGGTTATCTGAGTGTTTGTCTGTAGGATCAGTTGCTTTTTCTTGCTATTTTTTAGGGTTTGTTGAGATGTTTGTGTTTGGAAAATAAATGAAAAAGTAAATGAGTCTAGTATCTAGAAGATTGTNATTCACTTATTAAGAAATTATTTTAATCCACATATTGGGAAGCGTTTGCCACATTTGTGCCTCTAATGATACATAGAATTTTTATAGAAAAATCAATACGATGTAGAATAAGTTATNCAAAGGAGGTTGCATATGTTATTCACTTATTAAGAAATTATTTTAATCCACAATTTTGGGAAGCATTTGCCACATTTGTGCCTCTAATGATACATAGAATTTTTATAGAAAAATCAATACGATGTAGAATAAGTTATTGCATAAGTGAGCATTTTATTTAGTTTTTAGCAATTCATCAAACAAATGGGTATGCTAATAAATATAAATAAAGGGAGTTAGTTGCTTGTGTGATGGGCGATTAGCTCTCATCCATAAGGAAAATATTTGTGCACATAAGACGGACGCAGCGCTGCGTGCGTCAGCGGTTATTCAGGGGGTACAGGGGGGTTATATCCGGGTTATATCCCCCTGTAACATCCGGGTAACTCTCTTGTAAGCTCCGTGTAACTTATTTGTACCCATGAAATTACAAAAGCGCGTAACTCATTTGTAGNCCATCCATAAGGAAAATATTTGTGCACATAAGACGTACGCAGCGCTGCGTGCATCAGTTGTTATTCAGGGGGTACAGAGGGGTTATATCCGGGTTATACCCTCCTGTAACATCTGTGTAACTCTCTTGTAAGCTCCGTGTAACTTATTTGTACCCATGAAATTACAAAAGCGCGTAACTCATTTGTAGGTTATAAATAGTTTACAAAGAGGTTACAGGAGGGTTACGGCGGGGTATAACCCCGATATAACCCACCCCTTGACGTACACGTCTTTTGTACGTAAATATACGTAAATATTTTTCCATCCATAAATAGTTCGTTAGGGGCAAGAGAGAATTTATATATTTATTTTTTGACAAAATGTAAATATTTTGAATAATACTGAGAAAATAATTTTAATAATTTCAAAACAATATATGAAAATTTAATGGAAAAAAAATATTTGGAATATGTAACAAAGTTTTTTTATATTTAATTTTTTATTTTAAAATTTTAATTTTGTAGTTATTTTTTTAGTTAACATGTAATAATTATGAATAAAGTTTAACAAAATTTCGTTGGTGTAAAAATTAAAAATTCTTTTGTATTTGTAGATTAATATTTTCTTTAGAAAAATGTAACATTTATCTAAAATTATGGAAGTGAGTTGAATGACATATTTTAAATATTAAACTTGTTTATTTTTAATATAACTATAAGAAATAATTTAAATGAAAATAATAATAATAATAATATAGTATATTTTTTTTATTTTAAATTCTAATAGTTATTTAATTTTATTTTGGTAAAATTAAATAATTAAGTATGAATTAAAATTTTTAAGATTAATTTTAAAAAAGTTAAACTTTTTGTAAATTGTTTATAAAGACACTTTAGGATCCTGAAATCTAATACTCTGCACATCATTCACTAATCTAATACTCTGCACATCATTCACTAATCTGAAATCCAAGTGTATTTATTAGGCTAGTTCATCACTGCCCTAGAAAATTTCACCAACATTTCATGATTTTGTTCACAAAGGCTAACCTGGCCATAACACACTCAATTATGCAACAATTGTAGAAAAATAATAATAATAATCAACTATTTTTTTTATCAATTATTCTAAGTTTTTTTCTTGGTCAACACTTAACCACGAGTACTCATCAATTTGGATGTTCGACTGTGGTTGCTCAACAACTTGGAGGCTAAACCAATATTATTCATCAAATTGTCATGCATTGAATAATAACCATGCAATCAAATAGCAACTATGAGTTCAACATCTTATATTTCTACAGAACAGCTACATAATTGATGTATTTTATTATTTTATTTATGTGGCCCATTATATAACATAATTATTATCAACCCAATTCTATTAATAAGGAGTCAAGTTCAAGACAAGTCGTGCGATCTAAAACACATAGTCACACTTAACTCAAAACTTTTGCCTGGTTCTTTAGAGCAATAAAGATTATAAAGCCTATTTATGTAGCTCTCTCTATCTCTCTCTCTCTCCCTCTCCCTCTCTCTCTCCCTTCTCTCCTCCCACCCTTTGGGAGCATAAATTATCTAAATGGTGTGATTTCACGAACAAGTCAGAATTCAACACTACAAATATTATTGGATATGCTCTTCAATCACAACATGAGTTGATCTATTTTCTCTATAATTAAAAATTATCTCCTCTTTAGAAATAATTGAGATAAGAGCTTTTAACAATATTTATATCATTAGTGTAATGTAAATAATCCCGAAAAAAAATGTGCAATTTTATTAATTGAAATTAGATTACCAAATTAAAAATACATTAAAATCATTTAAAAAGCTTAAGAAAAAGTAGCAACTCCAAAAAAAATTCTATCATATTATTAAATTACAAGAAAATTTTCTATGTATTTACATATCTCATATCCAAATTATTATTTTTATATACATAACATTTTAGTATTTTAAATATATTATCTTTTATTCTTATTTAAACATATCTTATTTTAATTATTTTAAATCACAAATGCTGGCAAACGATAAATAAATCAGAATTGTTTTGCATCTCCAGCTCTCTTTTACTTTATTTAACAGTACATGTATACGCGGCTTTTGACCTACTTAACCCAATCCCTTCTACCGATCGAAGACGACGATGACGAACTACGGCACGATCCCCACCTCGGCTTCCGGCGAAACTTCTCCTCAGGGTTTCATCTCCAGAGCCAAGGCACGCGGCCGATCGGCGCTTGCTACTCGNATTTATTTATTTATTTCTCCTCCAGCCTGCCAATTTGCATCTCCAGCTCCCTTTTACTTTTTTTAACAGTACATGTATACGCGGCTTTTGACCTACTTAGCCCAATCCCTTCTACCGATCGAAGACGACGATGACGAACTACGGCACGATCCCCACCTCCGCTTCAGGCGAAACGTCTCCTCAGGGTTTCATCTCCAGAGCCAAGGCACGCGGCCGATCGGCGCTTGCTACTCGCCGGCCATGGCGGGAGTTGATCTACCTCCACTACTTCTCCCTTCCCCGAAGCCTCGGCGAAACCTACCTCCGGATCCGAAGCAACACGATCTACTTCGCTATGAACTACATCATCTTCCTCCTCCTCCTCGTCTTCCTCAGCCTACTCTGGCACCCCGTTTCGCTAATCGTCTTCATTCTTATGATGGCTTTCTGGCTTTTTCTCTACTTCCTCCGTGATGAGCCTGTTGCTATCTTTGGTCGGACAATCGACGACCGATTAGTGCTCGTCGCGCTCTCGATTGTAACGCTCGTGCTCTTGCTCCTTACAGATGCTACGGGTAATATTCTAATATCGTTACTCGTTGGTGTTGTTGTTGTTTTGATTCACGCGGCGTTGAGGAGAAGTGATGATTTATCTTTGGAAGAGGAGGGGGCGGGGCCTAGAGGGTGGTATGCGGCTGCCGGAGATGGTGGCGGCGGTGGTAGTCTCTCGCCGTAGTCGTAGTTTGTTAATGGAGATGTTTGTATATGCTATTCACTTTTAATTGCTTTTGTTGTGTGATTTTGTTCTTGTATTGGATCGCATTTTCTTCCTCATGAGATCTAGGGTTTTGGTTTCAGACGTCCCGGAAGGAATGGAATGGGCTTCTTTTGCTGATTTTAGATTGAAGTTTTTTTTTGTCTTCTATTCTGGTTTGAATTTTCTAAATGGTTATGATGCGAGGTGCGAAAGCGCTGCATACATCAGAAGGTTATTAGGAGGGTATACGGGGGTTGTATCCGTTTTATACCCCATGTAACTTTTCTGTAACATACATATAACCTACAAATAAGTTCTGCACTTCTATAATTTTCGGCAGGTACAGGTAAGTTACAGGAAGTATAATGCGGATATAACCTCTCTGTATCCTCTGAATAACCTCCTACGTACGCGAAATATTTGCGTATATAAGATGTACGCAGCACTGTGTACATCTGAGGTTATTCTGGGGGTACAATGAGATTATATCTGGGTTATACCCCTTGTAACCTCCGGTATAACCCGAATATAACTCCCCTGTACCCCCAAAATAACCTCAGATGTACGCAGCGCTGCGTACATCTTATGTACGCAAATATTTCTCCCTACGTACGCAGCGCTACATACATAAGACGTACGCAAATATTTTTCGGTGCGTAGGGCTTTTACCATTGTAGATCGAGCTACATTAGGATTGACTAAAAAAATTTGATCCAAAATTTTGGCTGATAATTTGGCTCATCTATTTTGGTCCTGATCCGATATTGATTAGAGTTAAAATTTGAATTAATTTTCCCAAGATTAATGATCTTCAAGTTAAATTCGCTAACAATGGATTTATTCCGGGATTTAGTCGGGATGTAGGCTAAATCTCGCCCGATGGTCATTTTGGACAAAATGCAGCCCCTTGATTTAATAAATCTGGATCTCTCATATTTTGGACGTAAATCCAAGGATTTAGTAAATCTCACGTATGGAATTTACGGGATTTACGGTGCAGGGACGGTAGAACATAGATGAGAAGAATATAATAGGCTAGATTTTGTCATATTGAATTTTAAATCGTCCTTTGTGAACACACTTCTAGAGTTTAGGGGGAGTGAAGGAAGAGAGAAAGAGAGTATAGCCAGTTAGGAATTTCTTATTAAGAGAATAGGTAAAAGTCCTTTTGTTTGTATTTTTATCTCTTATTTTTAAAGGCTTATTTTGTACAATTATAAAAAAGAGCGAGTAGTTAAAAACTGCTCTTAATATAATAGATATGTTACTTAATTGTATTGATTTCATATTATATGTGTATTACAATTTGAATTTTATTATGGTGATAACTTGGTCAGTTGACTTGCTCGAATTCAGCCAATTGAGATGACTAGTCGAGTGATGACCACGCTATGGGTTGGTCAGCTGAAGTGTCTGATCGAATGTTGATTTAGTCCGCTGTAGTAAAGGTGGGTCGCCTGATTAGTCGTGATCAAGGATTCACGCCCGCGCCTCGGTATGTCGAGACTGTCGGCGTGATCCGTCTTTTCTAATTTCTCGTCGTGGAAGCGATTGGCGGTAGGACGTTAGGAAGCTTTAGTTGTGCCATTCATATGCTTTGAGATTCGCGCTCAATTGTGATATATACATATTAGTTTCCTGAATCTTCTTGTTCCTTGAAAGTGAGAGCTGTAATAAGAACAGAAAAATTATTAGTATTCAATGGTATTTGTTTTCTCAGTCTTTTTTAAGACTTAGTCTTCAACTAATCTATTTATATGTCGTCGTATAAATCATTTATTTGAATAAATCTCTCTCCTGAATTATATAAATGTTTTAAAGATGAGAGGAATCAAATAAAAATGTGATACGACAACAACTAGACAAACAAATAAAAAGAAATAAGCGGAAGACTTATATATGAGTAATTCTCATGAGATGGGTCGAGAATATACGTCCTAACAGGATCAGATCGAAGTACCTCAAAACACAACATCCACAAAGAAAATCTTTACATGTCACCCGTAACCAGAGAACCAAAAAGAACATTTTTGTTCCGGGGTTAAGAGTTTCCAGAGGAATGCATCCCTCTGGTTAATTACATCTTGGAGGAGACCCAATAATGTTATTAATAAAAGGAGTTTCATTTATATTATTGTGAACCTGGAGAATAGGCCATCAAAGGATGATTATATTGCTTGGGGTTGGTTTGATGCTTTCAAAGCTCTCGTTATGCTATAGGACAAAGAGTGAGACTCTCACATCCCAAATGGGTAGCGGCTCGTCAGCATGCGGAAATTATGAAATGACCAAATCACCTTGGTGTAGATATCTCTATACCTCAGAGTTCACCGGTTCATAAGGGCAGATGACAAATCATCATGTCTCAACGAGCGAGAGCTCATCAGTAATCAAACCATCAAAATGATATCAACGAAATGAAAAAGAGTGATATGGCTCAAAGGGGTTCAATAAAAAGAAATGTAGAGAAGTTCTAACAGGTAGAGGGAGTTGGGTCGAGGCATCACGAACCCATCATCCCAAGCTACCAGGACTCCAAGTCTACCTGGTCGTGAAGATAGTCGGCCCAACATGTCCCGAGATTTCCAGTCAGCAATCTATGAATATTATGTAACAGTTAAATTTTAATGTTTTATATAAAAAAATTATATAAATCATTGGACTGTCTAATCTTAATTATATGTGGGCTGGGGTAAATTTGCTGGTCGTGTTTGAATTTAATTTAATTATCTTTGGGTCCTCACTGAAATCCAGTGCAACTATTTAATTCCTGGAGTTTAGATATGATAAGCTGATACTAAGAAGTTCCGATGAGTGACGCGTGGCGTGCTTAGGCCACGTAGTAGTTGAAGAGGTGAAGGGGAGAAGGCGTACGTGGATGGCTGAGATTTGTTTAATATTAATGAAATTGCCACTCCATGCATGATTTTCAATGGCTGTAGTAATTAGGGGATTAGGTTTTTTTTGTTATTTTCAAATAATGTTTATTTGAAGTAATTTTAAATTATATATTATAAAAATAAATTAAATTATTTTTAAACATTCAAAAATAAGTTTTAATTATTTAAAATATTTTTAAGAATAATAACTATCATTAAAAAAATTACATTTTAAAAAATAATAGAAACAAATCAAAATAAAATTTATCAAATTCATTTTATTTCATGGCAATATTTAAATAAAATATTATAAAAATAATAATTTTTAAGTGATCTACATAGCCCATAATATTTGTATTAATTAGATTTATTTTGAGTTTTGATCCCTTGGAGAAGAGCTCAGTCTAATATGTTTGAATTTATTTTTATCTAACATGTGCTTGATTTGTTAGAAAAATATATAAAGAAAAAGAAATGCATTGTAATTAAAAAAATAGTGTGATTTGAAATATTTTAGAGCTACTTAGGCAAAAATTAAATATACGATGTANGAGTCTAATATGTTTGAATTTATTTTTATCTAACATGTGTTTGATTTGTTAGAAAAATATATAAAGAAAAAAAAATGTATTGTAATTAAAAAAATAGTGTGATTTGAAATATTTTAGAGCTACTTAGGCAAAAATTAAATATACGATGTAAAATGAAATCAAGATAAAACTCGATGGTAGACAAAAATTATTACTTGGCAATGATAGATAGTGGTCGATAGTGTCGAATGAACGAAGTTAAGCGTCTAACAGCTTTCAGTTAAGCGTCTAACAGCTTTCAGGTGGCAATGTACCATGGCTTCAGGCACTAATACTCCAAAAACAACTTGTTCAAATTTAATGGAGCTTTGAGAATTGAGTGCCATCAGAGGCAATCTTAGCCTTCAACCTTTTCTTATGAAAGCACATCCAACTCTTTGCAAATTAATATAATAAAACATGATGTTTTAAGCTTAATTTGATATCATTTGAAAAGGTGTGCATGTTTTCATCTAAAATCTCTTTAATTTTTGACAAAAAAACCTCTCACTCAATTTCTTTGATTCCTTATGATTAGAATGATCTTCTATTTTTTATTTTGTAATAATTTATAGGAGTTCATGTGGATTGATCTCTTCTGAGTAACAATTATTTAGTCACATGCAAAAGATCGACACTTTTGCTTGCCTTCTTTTGTATCAATGAAGTTGTTTAGAATTTTGTTAACTCTAATGTGATTTAGTGGAGTTGTGTATTAGAATATCTGTTTAAGATGCTCGTGCCATACAGTGAGAAGTTGGTATTCTTGACTTTAGACTATGAAGGTTGTGAGGAGGTTTCTTGTTCAATCTTTCAAATGAAGGAATTGGGATTATCTTGGTATGTTTGGCAATGGACTTAAATTCAAGGAGAAGCAAATTAGTAGTGAATGTAGGTCGATTAGGGGTCAACCACGAATATAACATATGTCACACTTTTTTTATAGATTTAAAACAGTTCTAGGGATACTAAATGGTGTTTAGGAACCTTAAGAGGGTCAAGGATGTGGTAGGAATGATTTGGGTATTATGATAAATTTTCTTTTATTTTCTTTTCTTTTTTTTTTTTTTTGAATTTAGGATTAGGATAAGAAATATAAATTCCTAAATTTTGGGGTAGTTGAGCTCTAATATGAAATGTTACCATTCTATGGCTTCTATATGNGGATTTGGGTATTATGATAAATTTTCTTTTATTTTCTTTTATTTTATTTTATTTTTTTTTTGAATTTAGGATTAGGATAAAAATATAAATTCCTAAATTTTGGGGTAGTTGAGCTCTAATATGAAATGTTACCATTCTATGGCTTCTATATGGTATTTAAGAACACCAAAAATATGTACTTAAGTTGTAGGATGTATGAGGAGGAGAGAAAAATGATGTTGGCTGAAATTAATCGGGATTGAATGACGACAGTTCAACGGTCCAAAAAATTGGAAATAATAGTTTCATGTTACAAGACAATCCCTTTCCACTGTTTGACAACAATAGTTACGAGAAATGATGGTTTCTCGGCNGAAATGATGTTGGTTGAAATTAATTGGGATTGAATGACGACAGTTCAACGGTCCAAAAAATTGGAAATAACAGTTTCATGTTACAAGACAATCCCTTTCCACTGTTTGACAACAATAGTTACGAGAAATGATGGTTTCTCGGCTGAAATATCTGATAGAACCTGTTTTGAAAAAATATCGAGGGTGAGGTCTGTTGTTGGATCAAAAGAGTTTAGAGGTTGTTTAGTTGGAAAATAGTGGGTTGAACGGTGAATGGCAAGATACTAGCAATGAAGACATGCCACCACATGTCTTAAGAAATATATAAATACACCACTTGCTAAAGGAATATGATACAATACTCTCAAGAGCATAAATCATTCTAAGGAGTAGAAATCAGAGAAAAATCCCTCAATTCTCAAAATCAATAAAACTTAAAACTCAAAAATTTCAGTACATTTATATAAATGCTCCTTAACAGAAAAACCTAATTGGAAATAGTGAAATAGATAAAGATCAAAAAAGGAAGAAAAATAGTTGAAATATGAAAACCATCTTCAATCACCCATGATCACAAGGTTTACGGTGATTTGACGAAATCCTATGTTGTTGGAACGATTCAGCGACCCACTTGGAATCCTGTGATCCACGACAAATCCCTTATGCTATGGATAAAGCTGCCACGTCAAGCTTGGATTTGATTTCTTCCTTGACATTTTCATACAATTTGAATAATTAATTTTCTATTTTTTGAAACATAAAATTTATTTTCTCATTATCTTCTATTAAGTGGAACAAAATACTTCTAATTTGTGAATATAATTAATTGCTTTCACATATAAAATAGAGTTGCACAATTCATCATTGTCTATTTTGTGTGGACACAAAAAGGTCTATGTTGTACAATGTTGAAGATTATTTTAGTCTATATTATAAAGTTCTTTCCTTCTTATTAAGCTTACAAGTTTAAATACTCTCACTAGCCTAATGTTGAGTGAGAAGAATACCTAAAAATGAGTCTAAATCAATGTTAATTTGATAATTTTCTATAAAATTTAGATTGATTTATATATTTTGTGTGGGCAAATCCTTGTAAAACTTTAATGTTTGAATGGAGAATTCAAAGGGGAGAAATACAGTTGAAGTGTTGTTATGGCGTAATGAGAGCATTAGTAATGGGAGAGAGGAAGTTTAGTAGTGTGTGTGAGTGAAATCTTTTGTGAGATTTAGTGAATGTGTGGTGAGAGTGTGCTTAGCCCATGAGAGCAAGTGTGAGTGCAAGGTAGAAGAAAGGAGCTAGAATAAGGATCTCGAGATCTTTTCACCACGGAGATTAAATTTCATTTAAGGATACTAGATGCCTTAGTTCCTTTAATTTTTTTGTATTTTCAATTGTAAACTTTGTTGATTGTTGATTTGAATGGAGCAATTTCATTATGTGAAGTTTTAATCATGTTAGACTAAACAATTACCTTTAAATTTGTGTTGTGTTTCAATTTCCAATTGATGTGTTCTTTCAAAATGCAATCAATTAAGAATGCTGGTTTATTTTTCTTTCAAGTTAATTTAGTAATAGTGATACCAATTTTTTGTTTAAAATCCAGTTAAGAATAGTGATATCAACAGAGTCTTAATTTACACAAGATATGATTTAGAGGAATAAACATATTACCTCTGAACTTGAGTAACTATTTTAGATAATATTAATTTAAATCCTCTATTTGCATAGACATATAGCATTCAGGGAATTTAAAATTATGCTTTTTAAATATCAATAGAAGTTAAAAACTGCTTATATTGTTGACTGACGATATATTTTATATGAAAAGACGTTCCTAAAAAATTTGGACATAAAAATTACAAATTCAAAGATCTCACACGTCTTAATTATTATCATTTTAAAATATTTAAATAAAAAACTATGAAAATTTTAACTTTTTTTTATAAAAATTAAAATTTTAAGCTAATGACTAATCTTCTTATTTAATAGTCACCATTTATTCTCATGGGAAAGATCTCTTGCTCAAATTCATTGCATTACTTGAGCGACACGTGCACTTACATTTACACATATAAAAGTAAGGTCACTTAACTATTTAGTGTAAAAGATTCTAAATACCATATTCAATCTAAAAAAAAAACATATTTGAATCTATAAGCGGAAGCGAGATAAAATCATGCATACCTCCAGCCATAACTTATACGAACAGAGTTTACACTCACAGCTCACACGACAAATTTTCTGTTATAGATCTTCTAAGCTTTTCTCACTCACAACCCGATGGTGCAAATAAAATGAAGAGGAGCAAGCTTAGGGACCAAAAAAGCAAGCATCACATCTAATTTATAGTACTCTGCCCATCACAGAGTTCAATGGATGTGACCACATTATGGAATGTCTAAATTCATGTGTTGAACTTAGACGCTATATGGACCACATTATGGAATTTATTTCCCTTAAAAACACCAAGGAATTCCAATGGGCATTAAAAATTAAAACAAAGTATTGGTTAATTTGGGAATTCCAATGGGTATTGTCATTAAATTAGGAATTCCAATGGGCGTTGAAATTAAAATAGAGTTGTCATTAATTTGGGAATTCCAAAGAAATTAATTAATTTGGGAATCTTAAAGAAAAAATCCCAACATTTAGCATACACCATAGTTTACCCGAATGATTATGTTTTTTTCATATAGTAAATTTATAAGTTAGAAATTTGTGCATGAAATTAATTTATACAATTACATTGATCCTTTTCTCATTACCATAACTTATCCCTTTAGTCAACATTATCCCCTCGTGTTTGTGTTGCTATATTTATAGGGTTGATTAAATCAATTACAAGTATATGAAGTTAGATAATTTAGTATCTCAGTACTTATATTGTATTTAATATTGATCACTCCCATTGTACCTTATCACATTTCAGATAGTTTGGAGCTTACCTTCTTGCAATATATTATACTATTTATTTATTTTTTATAAATTTATAGCATCTCTAGAATAAATATTTTATATAAATTATTTAAAAATTTTATTAAAAGATTTTATTGAAATATTTTATAAATAATTCATTAGAAATATTTTTTATTTAATAATTTTAAAATATAATTGTTAACTTAGAATTTTTGTAAAAATATCTAATAGAACTTTGTTTAATATCACGATATGAAAGTCACTGAGTGTCAGCTAAATATTCAATTCTAAATCAGTATTTTTTAGTTATAAATTAGATTACCAACTGATTTTTATCAACATAGAAAACTTTAGTTGCAAAAGACGCACCGGTTGAATAATTCAACCGGTGCATATTAACGACAGATTTATCAGTCGCTATGACTGATTTATCGGTCACTAAATTTTAAGGACCGAGATGCGACTGAATATTTAACCGTCAAAATCATTTTAGCTGAAGAAGTCAGTTGTTAACCTTATAGCGAAATAACAACTGACTTTTTAGCCACAAATTTAGCAGTTGAACTTCTGGTTAAGTAGCAGCTGAATAATCGACCAATTAAGGAATGAATCTTCACTAATTTAGTGGTCAATATATTAGCCATTAATCAGCCTGTAAATTAAAATAGGAAAAAAGGACTCTTAATAAATAAAATTTTACAAAATTAAATTAAATTATTGTGAACATAACAAATATCAGCAAATTATCTAGTAATCATCCAATAGAATAATATTCACAATATGAACGAAATAATTCTACATAAACATAAAAAAAGACTAGTTGTGCTTCTCCTTCTCATCCTCCTACTCGATCATAGGTCACTTGCCATGACAACATGTAGTTGTGCAATGATCACCTCGATCCCCATAACCTTTTTATCTCTGGCTTCCTCAATGTTAATCACATTGGACTCCAACTGATGTACAATATAATAGCTGCCTCAAAACTTCTCGGTTGATGCAGCCATTAGCCTGGACATTTTGTCATCAATCAATGATGATCACTTTGTGATAACTGGAGTGTTGTGCCTCATATATAATTCCATGTGCTCTAAGGCCATAGTTTTTCCCTGTGACAACTTACTTCCTTAACTTGAAGTCAAAATGGTCAGAATGACCACTAGTGCCACTAAAGCCAGGTGTGCTCTGACTCCTAAACTCCATCAGGCGTTCATAATTATCCTACAAGAAATTTTAAAGGATAATTGAGATATGATTTTAGACAAAATACAAAAATAAACTAAAACTTATTAAACTTACGTGAACATGGTGAGATCTATTGTTCACTCACCAATGGTCCGCCTGATGTTGATGTGTGCGTGTGTGCAACTCAGCGACAGTTGACTCTCAGCCTAGCTTCAACCTCTATTAACATATGAAAATGTTATGAAAGAAATAGATATACAATTCAGTTCAATACAAGGAATAAATCTTATCGTTCTCTTCCTGTACTCAGTATCGGGAATCAAGCCACCGCTGAATCAAATATCTTGAACTTCAATCGGGATCTTCGACCATGATAAATATGGAGCATTGTATATACCTTGAAAATCTTCATCTTGTAGATGGGCTATCTGGACAGATAGAAGCTGGAAAAAATAATTTTAGCTAAATAATATCATGGAAGATTAATTTTTATTACTGAAATTAAATTTGCTTATGAATCTCTTGCCGACTTAATGCACGTCCATCCTGAGATATCCACAGCATGATCGGTAGGAGTGGAAGGGTTTGCCTCAAAGGAGGATGAAGGAGGCTGTGTGGTGGGACTTGTAGGAGTGTGGAGGTATGTGTAACCATGTGTACAGGAGGTAGAGCAATGGGCTTGATGGGCACTAGTGTGGCGATCAAGTAGAAGCCATCGTAGTGGTGCTCGTCTCTATGTTGAGCCATGAAGCATCAGGCTTCTTTCACCGGAACAAGCTAGAGACAACTACTCTATGAGGACCCTGGTCCTCGCTATCACTTGAGGCTAAATGTAACAAGAACAAATAAAATGATCAAAATACTTTTCCATATGAAAAACTAAAATTAAAAGCATGAAATAAATGAACTAAAGTAGGAAAGTACTAAACTAAAGCAGAAAAAAATTGAACTAAAGTAGGAAATGAAGTGACATAAAAGCAATAAATAATTAAACTAAAGTAGGAAACTATGCATAAAACTAGTAGAAGTAAAAGTAGAAGCGAATAGAAGTAACAAGAGGCTATAAAAAATCTGACGTAAAATATGAAACATCAAAATATGTAGTGCAAAAAATAAAACATACAAGAATGTACTCTATGGCATCATAAGACGAGTGAGTGGAGATTGAAGTTATAATTCCCTCCTCTATGTCGTCATTGGATTCATCCACATCAAAATTTATCGTCTTCGTATGCATAAGTAACATTGTAGAAGATTTCCCCTTAATAATATTAAGAAGAGTACATAAATCTGACATATCCTACTTTTGATGAGTAATTTCAACCGCGGTTTGGACCTGTATAGTTGCTCTAGGCATAGTCTTGATAATCATTACCCAGTCAAGTTTATCTCTTGCTCTACTAGGATATCTAAGAAAATATATGTCTGTTTGACTGACTAGAATGAATAGATCAAATTTGACATATCTTCAGTTCATTTTAACTTCAATTATGTCATACAATTTTGTTTTTTTTTTATTTTATTTCTCAATTATGAGCAAAATCAAATCATTTACAATTGAACATAAATACATTGTGTTCAGTAGAGCCTTGATATTGCAAATGCCAAACTTTTTAGCAAAATCCCATAATAATCTCTCTCACTATCGGAATGAGTCTTCCTTAACATATACACATGAATTATATGTATTCTTTCCTTTGGAACAAGAACTCTTTCTCATCAAATATAGGATACATAGTCATGCTAAGATTATGCCCCAAGCAAAATCTATTATGCCGAGATTCGTGAATCCATTTCTCCTNTCCGGAAGGAATGGAATGGGCTTCTTTTGCTGATTTTAGATTGAAGTTTTTTTTTTTCTATTCTGGTTTGAATTTTCTAAATGGTTATGATGCGAGGTGCGAAAGGGCTGCATACATCAGAAGGTTATTAAGAGGGTACAGGGGGTTGTATCCGCTTTATACCCCATGTAACCTCCCTGTAACATACATATAACCTACAAATAAGTTCTGCGCTTCTATAATTTTAGTAGGTACAGGTAAGTTACAGGAGGTATAATGCGGATATAACCTCTCTGTATCCTCTGAATAACCTCCTACTTACGCAGCGCTACATACGTAAGACGTACGCAAATATTTTCCGGTGCGTAGGACTTTTACTATTGTAGATCGAGCTATATTAGGATTGACTAAAAAAATTTGATCCAAAATTTTGGGTGATAATTTGGCTCATCTATTTTGGTCCGATATTGATTAGAGTTAAAATTTGAATTAATTTTCCCAAGATTAATGATCTTCAAGTTAAATTCGCTAAGTATGCTGTTGGGGGTTATCTAACAATGGATTTATTCCGGGATTTAGTCGGGATGTAGGCTAAATCTTGCCCGATGGTCATTTTGGACAAAATGTAGCCCCTTGATTTAATAAATCCGGATCTCTCATATTTTGGACGTAAATCCAAGGATTTAGTAAATCTCACGAATCGGCGAATTTATGGAATTTACGGGATTTACGGTGCAGGGACGGTAGAACATAGATGAGAAGAATATAATAGGCTAAATTTTGTCATATTGAATTTTAAATCGTCCTTTGTGAACATGCTTCTAGAGTTTAGGGGGAGTGAATGAAGAGAGAAAGAGAGTATAGCCAGTTAGGAATTTCTTGTTAAGAGAATAGGTAAAAGTCCTTTTGTTTGTATTTTTGTCTCTTATTTTTAAAGGCTTATTTTGTACAATTATAAAAAAGAGTGAGTAGTTAAAAACTGCTCTTAATATAATAGATATTTTACTTAATTGTATTGATTTCATATTATATGTATATTACAATTTGAATTTTATTATGGTGATAACTTGGTCAGTCAACTTGCTCGAATTCAGCCAATTGAGATGACTAGTCGAGTGATGACCGCGCTATGGGTTGGTCAGCTGAAGTGTCTGATCGAATGTCGATTTAGTCCGCTGTGGTAAAGGTGAGTCGCCTGATTAGTCGTGATCAAGGATTCACGCCCGCGCCTCGGTCTGTCGAGACTGTCGGCGTGATCCGTCTTTTCTAATCTCTCGTCGTGGAAGCAATTGGCGGTAGGGCGTTAGGAAGCTTTAGTTGTTTGGTCATAATTTGGGCCATTCATATGCTTTGAGGTTCGTGCTCAATTGTGATATATACATATTAGTTTCCTGAATCTTCTTGTTCCTTGAAAGTGATAGCTGTAATAAGGACAGGAAAATTATTAGTATTCAATGGTATTTGTTTTCTCGGTCTTTTTTAAGACTTAGAGTCTTCAATTAATCTATTTATATGTCGACGTATAAATCATTTATTTGAATAAATATCTCTCCCGAATTATATAAATGATTTAAAAATGAGAGGAATCAAATAAAAATGTGATACGACAACAACTAGACAAACAAATAAAAAGAAATAAGCGGAAGACTTATATATGAGTAATTCTCATGAGATGGGTCGAGAATATACGTCCTAACAGGATCAGATCAAAGTACCTCAAAACACAACATCCACAAAGAAAATCTTTACATGTCACCCGTAACAAGAGAACCAAAAAGAACATTTTTGTTCCGGGGTTAAGAGTTTCCAGAGGAATGCATCCTTCTGGTTAATTACATCTTGGAGGAGACCCAATAATGTTATTAAAAAAAGGAGTTTCGTTTATATTATTGTGAACCTGGAGAATAGGCCATCAAAGGATGATTATATTGCTTGGGGTTGGTTTGATGCTTTCAAAGCTCTCGTTATGTTATAGGACAAAGAGTGAGACTCTCACATCCCAAATGGGTAGCGGCTCGTCGGCATGCGGAAATTACGAAATGACCAAATCACCTCGATGTAGATATCTCTATACCTCAGAACCGGTTCATAAGGGCAGATGACAAATCATCATATCTCATTGAGCGAGAGCTCATCAGTAATCATACCGTCAAAATGATATCAACGAAATGAAAAAGAGTGATATGGCTCAAAGGGGTTCAATAAAAAGAAATGTAGAGTAGTTCTAACAGGTAGAGGGAGCTGGGTCGAGGCATCACGAACTCATCATCCCAAGCCACTAGGACCCCAAGTCTACCTGATCGTGAAGATAGTCGGCCCAACATGTCCAGAGATTCCCGGTCAGCAATCTATGAATATTATGTAACAGTTAAATTTTAATTTTTTATTTATAAAAAAATTATATAAATCATTGGACTATCTAATCTTAATTATATGTGGGCTGGGGTAAATTTGCTGGTCGTGTTTGAATTTAATTTAATTATCTTTGGGTCCTCACTGAAATCCAGTGCAACTATTTAATTCCTGGAGTTTAGATATGATAAGCTGATACTAAGAAGTTCCGATGAGTGCCGCGTGGCGTGCTTAGGCCATGTAGTAGTTGAAGAGGTGAAGGGGAGAAGGCGTACGTGGATGGCTGAGATTTGTTTAATATTAATGAAATTGCCACTCCATGCATGATTTTCAATGGCTGTAGTAATTAGGGGATTAGGTTTTTTTTGTTATTTTCAAATATGTTTATTTGAAGTAATTTTAAATTATATATTATAAAAATAAATTAAATTATTTTTAAACATTCAAAAATAAGTTTTAATTATTTAAAATATTTTTAAGAATAATAACTATCATTAAAAAAATTACATTTTAAAAAATAATAGAAACAAATCAAAATAAAATTTATCAAATTCATTTTATTTCATGGCAATATTTAAATAAAATATTATAAAAATAATAATTTTTAAGTGATCTACATAGCCCATAATATTTGTATTAATTAGATTTATTTTGAGTTTTGATCCCTTGGAGAAGAGCTCAGTCTAATATGTTTGAATTTATTTTTATCTAACATGTGTTTGATTTGTTAGAAAAATATATAAAGAAAAAGAAATGCATTGTAATTAAAAAAATAGTGTGATTTGAAATATTTTAGAGCTACTTAGGCAAAAATTAAATATACGATGTAAAATGAAATCAAGATAAAACTCGATGGTAGACAAAAATTATTACTTGGCAATGATAGATAGTGGTCGATAGTGTCGAATGAACGAAGTTAAGCGTCTAACAGCTTTCAGTTAAGCGTCTAACAGCTTTCAGGTGGCAATGTACCATGGCTTCAGGCACTAATACTCCAAAAACAACTTGTTCAAATTTAATGGAGCTTTGAGAATTGAGTGCCATCAGAGGCAATCTTAGCCTTCAACCTTTTCTTATGAAAGCACATCCAACTCTTTGCAAATTAATATAATAAAACATGATGTTTTAAGCTTAATTTGATATCATTTGAAAAGGTGTGCATGTTTTCATCTAAAATCTCTTTAATTTTTGACAAAAAAACCTCTCACTCAATTTCTTTGATTCCTTATGATTAGAATGATCTTCTATTTTTTATTTTGTAATAATTTATAGGAGTTCATGTGGATTGATCTCTTCTGAGTAACAATTATTTAGTCACATGCAAAAGATCGACACTTTTGCTTGCCTTCTTTTGTATCAATGAAGTTGTTTAGAATTTTGTTAACTCTAATGTGATTTAGTGGGGTTGTGTATTAGAATATCTGTTTAAGATGCTCGTGCCATACAGTGAGAAGTTGGTATTCTTGACTTTAGACTATGAAGGTTGTGAGGAGGTTTCTTGTTCAATCTTTCAAATGAAGGAATTGGGATTATCTTGGTATGTTTGGCAATGGGCTTAAATTCAAGGAGAAGCAAATTAGTAGTGAATGTAGGTCGATTAGGGGTCAACCACGAATATAGCATATGTCATACTTTTTTTATAGATTTAAAACAGTTCTAGGGATACTAAATGGTGTTTAGGAACCTTAAGAGGGTCAAGGATGTGGTAGGAAGGATTTGGGTATTATGATAAATTTTCTTTTATTTTCTTTTATTTTATTTTATTTTTTTTTTGAATTTAGGATTAGGATAAAAATATAAATTCCTAAATTTTGGGGTAGTTGAGCTCTAATATGAAATGTTACCATTCTATGGCTTCTATATGGTATTTAAGAACACCAAAAATATGTACTTAAGTTGTAGGATGTATGAGGAGGAGAGAAAAATGATGTTGGTTGAAATTAATTGGGATTGAATGACGACAGTTCAACGGTCCAAAAAATTGGAAATAACAGTTTCATGTTACAAGACAATCCCTTTCCACTGTTTGACAACAATAGTTACGAGAAATGATGGTTTCTCGGCTGAAATATCTGATAGAACCTGTTTTGAAAAAATATCGAGGGTGAGGTCTGTTGTTGGATCAAAAGAGTTTAGAGGTTGTTTAGTTGGAAAATAGTGGGTTGAACGGTGAATGGCAAGATACTAGCAATGAAGACATGCCACCACATGTCTTAAGAAATATATAAATACACCACTTGCTAAAGGAATATGATACAATACTCTCAAGAGCATAAATCATTCTAAGGAGTAGAAATCAGAGAAAAATCCCTCAATTCTCAAAATCAATAAAACTTAAAACTCAAAAATTTCAGTACATTTATATAAATGCTCCTTAACAGAAAAACCTAATTGGAAATAGTGAAATAGATAAAGATCAAAAAAGGAAGAAAAATAGTTGAAATATGAAAACCATCTTCAATCACCCATGATCACAAGGTTTACGGTGATTTGACGAAATCCTATGTTGTTGGAACGATTCAGCGACCCACTTGGAATCTTGTGATCCACGACAAATCCCTTATGCTATGGATAAAGCTGTCACGTCAAGCTTGGATTTGATTTCTTCCTTGACATTTTCATACAATTTGAATAATTAATTTTATATTTTTTGAAACATAAAATTTATATTCTCATTAACTTCTATTAAGTGGAACAAAATACTTCTAATTTGTGAATATAATTAATTGCTTTCACATATAAAATAGAGTTGCTCAATTCATCATTGTCTATTTTGTGTGGACACAAAAAGGTCTATGTTGTACAATGTTTAAGATTATTTTAGTCTATATTATAAAGTTCTTTCCTTCTTATTAAGCTTACAAGTTTAAATACTCTCACTAGCCTAATGTTGAGTGCGAAGAATACCTAAAAATGAGTCTAAATCAATGTTAATTTGATAATTTTCTATAAAATTTAGATTGATTTATATATTTTGTGTGGGCAAATCCTTGTAAAACTTTAATGTTTGAATGGAGAATTCAAAGGGGAGAAATACAGTTGAAGTGTTGTTATGGCGTAATGAGAGCATTAGTAATGGGAGAGAGGAAGTTTAGTAGTGTGTGTGAGTGAAATCTTTTGTGAGATTTAGTGAATGTGTGGTGAGAGTGTGCTTAGCCCATGAGAGCAAGTGTGAGTGCAAGGTAGAAGAAAGGAGCTAGAATAAGGATCTCGAGATCTTTTCACCACGGAGATTAAATTTCATTTAAGGATACTAGATGCCTTAGTTCCTTTAATTTTTTTGTATTTTCAATTGTAAACTTTGTTGATTGTTGATTTGAATGGAGCAATTTCATTATGTGAAGTTTTAATCATGTTAGACTAAACAATTACCTTTAAATTTGTGTTGTGTTTCAATTTCCAATTGATGTGTTCTTTCAAAATGCAATCAATTAAGAATGCTGGTTTATTTTTCTTTCAAGTTAATTTAGTAATAGTGATACCAATTTTTTGTTTAAAATCCAGTTAAGAATAGTGATATCAACAGAGTCTTAATTTACACAAGATATGATTTAGAGGAATAAACATATTACCTCTGAACTTGAGTAACTATTTTAGATAATATTAATTTAAATCCTCTATTTGCATAGACATATAGCATTCAGGGAATTTAAAATTATGCTTTTTAAATATCAATAGAAGTTAAAAACTGCTTATATTGTTGACTGACGATATATTTTATATGAAAAGACGTTCCTAAAAAATTTGGACATAAAAATTACAAATTCAAAGATCTCACACGTCTTAATTATTATCATTTTAAAATATTTAAATAAAAAACTATGAAAATTTTAACTTTTTTTTATAAAAATTAAAATTTTAAGCTAATGACTAATCTTCTTATTTAATAGTCACCATTTATTCTCATGGGAAAGNCTTACAAATTCAAAGATCTCATAGGTCTTAATTATTATCATTTTAAAATATTTAAATAAAAAACTATGAAAATTTTAACTTTTTTGTATAAAAATTAAAATTTTAAGCTAATGACTAATCTTCTTATTTAATAGTCACCATTTATTCTCATGGGAAAGATCTCTTGCTCAAATTCATTGCATTACTTGAGCGACACGTCCACTTACATTTACAAGTATAAAAGTAAGGTCACTTAACTATTTAGTGTAAAAGATTCTAAATACCATATTCAATCTAAAAAAAAAACATATTTGAATCTATAAGCGGAAGCGAGATAAAATCATGCATACCTCCAGCCATAACTTATACGAACAGAGTTTACACTCACAGCTCACACGACAAATTTTCTGTTATAGATCTTCTAAGTTTTTCTCACTCACAACCCGATGGTGCAAATAAAATGAAGAGGAGCAAGCTTAGGGACCAAAAAAGCAAGCATCACATCTAATTTATAGTACTCTGCCCATCACAGAGTTCAATGGATGTGACCACATTATGGAATGTCTAAATTCATGTGTTGAACTTAGACGCTATATGGACCACATTATGGAATTTATTTCCCTTAAAAACACCATGGAATTCCAACGGGCATTAAAAATTAAAACAAAGTATTGGTTAATTTGGGAATTCCAATGGGTATTGTCATTAAATTAGGAATNAACCACATTATGGAATTTATTTCCCTTAAAAACACCAAGGAATTCCAATGGGCATTAAAAATTAAAACAAAGTATTGGTTAATTTGGGAATTCCAATGGGTATTGTCATTAAATTAGGAATTCCAATGGGCGTTGAAATTAAAATAGAGTTGTCATTAATTTGGGAATTCCAAAGAAATTAATTAATTTGGGAATCTTAAAGAAAAAATCCCAACATTTAGCATACACCATAGTTTACCCGAATGATTATGTTTTTTTCATATAGTAAATTTATAAGTTAGAAATTTGTGCATGAAATTAATTTATACAATTACATTGATCCTTTTCTCATTACCATAACTTATCCCTTTAGTCAACATTATCCCCTCGTGTTTGTGTTGCTATATTTATAGGGTTGATTAAATCAATTACAAGTATATGAAGTTAGATAATTTAGTATCTCAGTACTTATATTGTATTTAATATTGATCACTCCCATTGTACCTTATCACATTTCAGATAGTTTGGAGCTTACCTTCTTGCAATATATTATACTATTTATTTATTTTTTATAAATTTATAGCATCTCTAGAATAAATATTTTATATAAATTATTTAAAAATTTTATTAAAAGATTTTATTGAAATATTTTATAAATAATTCATTAGAAATATTTTTTATTTAATAATTTTAAAATATAATTGTTAACTTAGAATTTTTGTAAAAATATCTAATAGAACTTTGTTTAATATCACGATATGAAAGTCACTGAGTGTCAGCTAAATATTCAATTCTAAATCAGTATTTTTTAGTTATAAATTAGATTACCAGCTGATTTTTATCAACATAGAAAACTTTAGTTGCAAAAGACACACCGGTGCATATTAACGACAGATTTATCAGTCGCTATGACTGATTTATCGGTCACTAAATTTTAAGGACCGANACTGATTTTTATCAACATAGAAAACTTTAGTTGCAAAAGACGCACCGGTTGAATAATTCAACCGGTGCATATTAACGACAGATTTATCAGTCGCTATGACTGATTTATCGGTCACTAAATTTTAAGGACCGAGATGCGACTGAATATTTAACCGTCAAAATCATTTTAGCTGAAGAAGTCAGTTGTTAACCTTATAGCGAAATAACAACTGACTTTTTAGCCACAAATTTAGCAGTTGAACTTCTGGTTAAGTAGGAGCTGAATAATCGACCAATTAAGGAATGAATCTTCACTAATTTAGTGGTCAATATATTAGCCATTAATCAGCCTGTAAATTAAAATAGGAAAAAAGGACTCTTAATAAATAAAATTTTACAAAATTAAATTAAATTATTGTGAACATAACAAATATCAGCAAATTATCTAGTAATCATCCAATAGAATAATATTCACAATATGAACGAAATAATTCTACATAAACATAAAAAGAGACTAATTGTGCTTCTCCTTCTCATCCTCCTACTCGATCATAGGTCACTTGCCATGACAACATGTAGTTGTGCAATGATCACCTCGATCCCCATAACCTTTTTATCTCTGGCTTCCTCAATGTTAATCACATTGGACTCCAACTGATGTACAATATAATAGCTGCCTCAAAACTTCTCGGTTGATGCAGCCATTAGCCTGGACATTTTGTCATCAATCAATGATGATCACTTTGTGATAACTGGAGTGTTGTGCCTCATATATAATTCCATGTGCTCTAAGGCCATAGTTTTTCCCTGTGACAACTTACTTCCTTAACTTGAAGTCAAAATGGTCAGAATGACCACTAGTGCCACTAAAGCCAGGTGTGNTGGGTGGTGGGAGGGTTGTGTCATGTAGTGTGGTGACTGTGGGATGTGTGTGGTGTAGGTGTAGTTGTAGTCTAAGTGACTGTGGGTCATGCTGTGCTGTGGGTTATGGTTGCTGTCAAATAATAATGTTTTGCTTTTTCTGTGCTAGTAACACAATGGTTAAGCCTAAAGAAGTTAGTTTATCAGTCATGTGGGATAGGGAAACCAAACTCATATTTTGTGACCTCTACCTTAAGGAGATAGAGCTAGGAAATAGACATACTATCTATTTTAATAAGGAAGAGTGACAAAATATTATGTAAAAGTTCAAGAAAACGACAAGAAGATAGTACGACAATTTGCAACTTAAGAACAAGTGAGATTAGTTAAAAAGAACTAGAAATTATGTAAGGAACTAAAATGGGGATCCACGAGCTTGAGTTGAGATCCAATCAAATGGACTATTGATGCCTCAAAGAAATGATTGGCTAAGAAATTAGAGGTAACAACTTATCAATGAAAAAGTTTATTTTCATTACTTTCTTTTCCTTAATAGTATGAAGTAATCAACTTGCCCATACATTGCACGCAGTGCTAGCCGCCAAGAAATTTAAACTCAGTGGAATTTTCCTTGATTTGGAAGAACAGTTGGACCGCATTTATGCCGAGATTATGACAACGGGGATCATGCTTGGACCCCAAGTGAGCAAGGATTTGTAGACATACCAGAGGACTTGGATGTCGAGCATGTAATTGGCTCTAGTGAAAGCCCAAGCCCAAACCAAAATGAGTTGAAGTCCACATGTGGGTCAAACCGTCCTAGGGTGGAGAAAAAAAAGAACTTGCTTTCATATTAGCCAAATATCAAAATTGGTGGCTTCATGCACGAGTGATCCTAGGACTTCATATGCGATAGATGAGGCTATCCGACTTCTAGAGACAACTCCCGAAGTTTTTGCGGATGTGTCATTATATTTGAACTCTTTGAAGTTGCTGGAGGCAACTCCCGAAGTTTTTTTCTTTTCTTTTGTTTTTCTTTTGGTGGGTTTGAGAGATTTATGATGAGACGTTAGACCTTATGGTTTCCTCGAGATGACCTGATTGTTGGTATTGGTTGGTGTCACATGTGAAATCTTATTGAAGACAATCAAGTTTCTCATTTTATTTGGCGATTGCGTATTTGAGGTTCTTCTGGATGACATTTTTTGGTGATATACATATGTAACATACACGAACTTGGATATTACGTGGGTTAAAAACAACAAAATTTTTTTTGTTTTATATGGTCTGTTGTCTTTTTTTAGTAACAGATTATTTGGTTGATATATTGAGTTCTCTGAGATCCTATGCCTGCACATAATTGTAATTAAGTAATTTTATCAATTTATACTTTTGTTACGACTAATGAATTGTTTTTTAAAACATTCATGAAAGATGAGTTCAAGAATTTCAGGGATCTTTTGAGGAGTGCTATGTCATTGTGGACTATAGAGTTCCCTGCTTACGTCACGTTAGACACATAGTTACGAGAGAGTTCTACATGTGCCCGCGGAGAATCACAAACTAGTGTGACTTCTTCCGGTGGGCAGACCGACAGGCAGAAACCACTGTCGAAATTGATTGGGAATGAATAGTATCTCTGGAGGATGACTTGACTCGTGACATACGCCGTATTCATTTTAAAAATAATATTATCATATTATTAAATATTATTTTAATAGTCATTTTTCTTATTTTAGTAATGATAATTCTCAACTGTTAAGTGATGTGTATATCTTATTTTTTGCACTGTTCTGAAGTGAATATTTGCTTCTAAAATATCAGATGTATTGATATGACAGTTCTGTTGCAAACAACATTACTACGGATGAAATAATCATTTATTCAGAAACAGCTGTGCTGCGACTGTTTTCAAACAACAATAAACAAATAGTTAGCCAGCTTATATGCAGCAACTTCTGTGCAACAGCTTTCTGGGGCAATTGCTGCGCAACAACTTATTAATAAGCTGCAGCTGCCCCAAACAAACCCTTATTTTTTGGATTCACATGATAGAACTGATTTTCAGAGGTAAACCCCAACTGAGGCAAATTATTACAGATTTTTAATAAAAAAAGTTATTTGATTTCTAAAAATTTCTGAAATTTTTATTGGTTATGACTAGTTAAGTATTATTTTGTTTTATTATGTACCTATCCATGCAACTTCATTAACATATTAGTGTTATCCCAAGTATTTTGATTCAACTTTTTGAACCCTCATTTTCCATCCATTGATATTTAGAGTTGCTTGAGGTATTAAATACACTCCTTGCTTCACATTTTACCCAACTTATATTCATGTTAGCCTATGTTCACCATTTATCCTTCCGAGTGCTGTAACACTAATTTTATCTACTTGCTTAATGAGTGCATTTGTATCCTTTGTACAAATCCAAGCCACCTAAGAAAGAAAAATTGTGGGAAGGCTAATGATGATGATGATGATTATAATTATGCTTTATTCACTTGCAAAGACAATATGATTTATCCTCATCAATTACAAAGTAAGGCCATTTAGCCTTTGATTTGTTTGTGACATCTTATTCATTATTTACTTAAATTGACTCCAAAATCTTTGCAACTTTTTTTGATTTATTTTTCTTGAATTATTCTTAGGTAAGCTTACACACATACTACACAATTCCTATGAATTTATTTATCTAATACTTGAACTTTGATTTTTTTACATTTATAGCAGCTTATCTGAACTTGAAAAGGTGTATTTCACTACTTAAAAGTTAGTAGTAGTAATTTTGATGTGATATGAAAAATTTGACTGTTAGAAATGTAAAAATTAAAGTTAAGTTTTTTTAAGTTGTGAATGCATAAGGATTATGTGGTATGTATGTTTGCTATTTCTTTTTAATTTCGTTTGTCTTTCATTTGTTGAAGGTGGCTCTGGCCTACTTATAGGCTAACTCTAATGTTGTATAGAAAGTAAGAAATTCTATTGTCATGAACTCAAATCATTAACATGAAAAGGCCTCTCAATGTTTAAGTGTTATGCTTCATTCTACTTAAGGGGCTTTACAATTTCCTTCACTTAAGTAACTGATGTCCTTGCCAATGCTCTAAACTTAGCATCTTTCACTAGGCATGTAAAATTCTAGTGATAACCCCTATAAATTCAAGAGGTGACTCCCACCATGTAGCACTTTGTCCCATTTAGGGTTCTAGAAATGACTCCCCATGATGCAACACTTTGTTTTGTATGACACTTAGTTCCCATCTTCAGGCCAGTGTAATGTTTTGATATCATTTGTAATTGCCTGAACTTTCATTCATCTAGATATTTGCTTTGGCCTAATGGCATTACAATTTTATCCATTGGTGTAAATTTCGATGAGGTTACTAATCCTAAGAGTGCTCCCATGCGGCACGTTTAACTTTAAATTTTCTATTGAAGTTCATCTTTATTCTATTTAATTTAGCAACTATGTTTTCTCTATCTCACAATGGGTTTTTAATTAAGATTATTGATGGTGTCCCTTATCCTCTAATATATAATAGAGCATTACATGGAGTGGCAATAAAGAATTTGTTGTTATCAAGGGACATTGATAGCGATATGAATAACAAAGTTAAAATGCATTTCAATTTATTTAGATGCAATCTAAGAGAAAAATTCAGCTTCAGTCTACAAAACCTGCAATTTAGGAGTTTTATAACAGTCTTCTTGTTATGTACTTTATGATTTGATTCCCATCATCCTCTCATGGTATTTTATTTGAATTTATTTAAACATCCTCTCATTAGCTCTAGATTTTAAGATGAAGAAGAGATCGTCGAGATTATAAAGATTGTAAGGTCATTCTAGTTCTAGATTTTAAGATGAAGAGTTGTAAAACAAAGAATACTAGGACTCATCATCATAGAATTGGATGAGTGAACCTAAAAGACACATAAAATTTTTTTTAATGAGTAAAATTCAATATTTCAAAATTTGAGATGTTCATGAAGAAACAAATGTTATGTGGGATAAAGTAACAAACACTATTAAACAAGTAGCAAAAGATGTGTATGAAGAATCTAAAAAAAAAAGTTTTTATAAATAAAAATAGTTGGTGGTGGAATAATATTGTGCATGAAAAGATAAAATATAAGAAGTTATGTTATAAAAATTGGTTTAAATGTAAAAGCTTAGAGAACTGAGAAAAATATTAAACGGCTCGCAGAAAGTCTAAAAGAACAATTAGTGACGCTAAAAATTCTGCTTTTAATGATCTTTATAATAGATTAGATACTAAGGAGGGTAAATGCCCAACAAAGATAAAAGAAAAGTAAAAAATTTAACTCAAGTAAAGTGTATTAAAGATGAAAATCAAAAAGTACTTTTCTTAGAAAAAGATATTCAACATAGGTGGGTGAGTTATTTTGATAAACTTTTTAATGAAGTTATTCAAAATACGATCGACCTTAGTAATCTTAATATTGTGAATGATAATTAAGTGTTTCATTTTTACTGTTGCATTAGTAAAAAAGAAGTTGAGCAGACTTTAAAGAAAACCAAGGGTGGAAAGTCTGTAGGACCTGATGATATCCCAATTGAAGTGAAAGGGTGGAAAGTCTGTAGGACCTGATGATATCCCAATTGAAGTGTGAAAATATTTGGGAGATGGGGGTTTCTTGGCTTACTAAACTATTTAATATTATTTTAAAAACTAAACAGATGCCTGAGTAGTGAAGGAAGAGTATTTTGGTCCCCATTTTTAAGAATAAAGGGGATGCACTTGAGTGTGCAAATTATAGAGGAATTAAGTTGATGCGTCATACTTTAAAGTTATGGGAGAGGGTAATTGAACATNTTTTGATTTTGTACGAGCCAAATTCATGAGTAAACTGGTTAATACTAGCTTCAATGTTTCTTCCTCTATTTCATTTTATCAAAGTAGTATCCATATAAGGTTCATGGGCAGATGGTGAGTGACAACTCTAATTGACTCGTGTCAAGAAGGAGAACTATGATAAATTTAGCATTTAAATGAAGATGATGTTTGGCTCCAAGATATTTAGGAGGTAGTGGAAAAAAGCTTTGTTGTATCTCAAGTTAAAACATTGTTATTAACTATCCAAAGTATTCCTTGTAAGAAAATCAAAATAAGCAAGAGAAGACATTTTTCTGCATCTCTACTATTTAGAAGTTAATTGGTGCTTCTACTTAAAAATAAGTATGAGATTTACTTCAAATAGTCTAAAAAGGCATTGCACTAAATAGGACTCAATGGAGAAAAAAGATTCATGTAGCCGACCCCACGTAGTGGGATTAAGGCTTTGTTGTTGTTGTTATTGGTCGTCTAAAAAGGCTTTGAAATTATAAAAAAAATGTTTGAATTGTAACACTTTGAATTGTCTTTGAACTGCCACAAATGAATGAGGCAAATAGAATGAAGAAATATTTTGTATGTTTTAATTATTATTGATCAACCAATAAAGTGAAAACAGTGATATTGGGGTGATAAAAAATTTTGCACTCAATGATTGATAAATTTTAGCACAAAAGAGTAGTTATTTAATAAGGGAAAACATAGAGTTTATGTTTATTGATAAGTGTATGAGCTATTTGATGACATTTGAAATAAAAATAGATAATATTGAGAAAAATTTCTAATCAAATCTTACATTTTATAATAACAAGGAAGATTATAAGTAAAAATTTTAATTTCTCCCAATATCTATGGGCATTGTCATGATTGTAGCCACGGAAGAAGTCAAGAACATAGTCATGTTCGTGTTCATGAAGGATATGAAAGAGTTTATAAAGAAATCTAAACTCAAGTAATAATGATTGGAAAAGAGAGCCTAAACAACAAATGTAAAATAAATTCCATACTCGTTGTTAAGTTTGTAGGAAAATGAGTCATTACGCCTATGAATGGTATCATAATAAGAACAGTTAATAACTAACTAATTTGTTGGCCGAGAAAAAAAAGAATGAACATTTCTTATTGTTCATTGTTAAAGTTGGAGATGATAAACAAAAATAATTGGGTGCTTGGATACCTGAGCCAATAATCATTTGTGTGTGGCCATAGAATTGTGATCCTAGGAATGAAAAAAAAAAATGTTGAGCTAAATTTACTTTCGATTGCTCTTCAAAAGTTTTGATTAAGGGAAAATCTAAAATCCTCATTTTTACTAAAGATAAAAGCTATCAATTTATCTTTTATGTTTATTATGTGATGGATGCGAAGAATAATATTTTAATCTTAAGATAATTACTCTTAAAAATGCATGAAGTCCACATGAAGGACAAGAAACTCATTATAAAAAATGCTTTGAATGAGTTAGGGTCCGTTTGGGGCAGCTTGTGCATTTCAGGATAAGCTGCTTATCCTGAAACGCGGCCCGCGGGCCGGCCGCAGAGGTCAACCCGCAGCCTGCGTTTAGTGTAAAAACCCAAACGCAGTTTCGGATAAGCTGGCGAAAAGCGCGAACCAAACGGTACAGCGGCATTTTGAAAACGCTGCCCGCACTTATAAGCTGCCCAAACAAAACGCTGCCCGCACTTATAAGCTGCCCCAAACAAACCCTTAATTGCTCAAGTTGAAATGGTAAATAATATAATATTTTTCTTAAATATAAAAATTGGCTTAATAAAATGTTTAGAAACATGTATAAAGGACACTTTATGAATTTTGCACCTGAGATTTGGCATTTAAATTTTAGAAATCTTAATAATATGACCAAAAATAAAAAAGGATGTCCCGTGACTTGCTATACATGAGCCATTCAGATTAGATTTTTAAGGTTATATATTTGAAAAGCAATCTAAAGAAATACCTTTTGGATGAACTTAGTTTTAGAGCAAAAAAACCGCTTCGATCAGTCCTCATGAATAAATCGGAACTTATTACACCAACAATTTTTTTAAGCATCATATTTTTGTTATTTTTATTGATTATTTTGCAGAAAGGGCTTGAGTTTTTTTCTGAAAAATAAAAAGTTTTTACTATGTTCAAGAAATTGAAGGATATTGTAGAGAAAAATGTTTTTTAAATAGTTGACCCTAACACTTCAAAATGTTTTTTAAATTTGGATTGGTAGTCCAATGAAGAAGTTAGATTGAGATTCAGAAAATAAGAATGAATTCATTCAAGATGAAGACCAAATACTCAGGCAGCTATAAAATCCATCATCTTGTCCATGATCCAAATCCTCTTTATCATCTTTTTAAGATGGTTAATGACAAATGAAGACAATTTGGGCGAAAATGACCAATAAGCTTCACTTTGTTTATTTACTGGCAAAAAATTATGGAATTTAAAGAATTCGTGTAAGATAAAACGTGAAAATGAATAATGGATGAAGAAATCAAGTCCTTAGTGACAAATAATAGGCAAGAGCTCATAATTCTATAAAAAGGATTAAAAGTAATTACTATCAAATGTGTGTATAAAATAAAGAAAAATACACAATCATGAGTTGAAATGCATAATCACGATAAATGATAAAATGATACTTTCAAAAAGCTGGTATCAAATATAATAAGGTATTGCTCGTATTATTGCATGAAAATTATTGGCTTGATAATATCAATTGTTGCACAAATGGATTTATCTATTTATCAATGGAGATGAATTTTTTTGGATTTACTAGAGAAAGTATATTTTTAACACAACTAAAAAATATGAAAAACATGTAATATAAAGATTAATTTTTGCTTCAAACAAAATGAATATATTTAATGCCTATATTGCCCTCTATGCAAAGATATAAAAATAGAAAATTTTTTTTTTTTATTGCATGTTGATGACCTTATTTTTTCAAGCAATAGTTTACACATGTTTGAGGATTTCAACTAAATTATGCTACAAGAATTCAAGATTATTAATATTCAACCTATATCTTATCTTCTTATGATTGAAGAAAAGCAAACTAATAAAAATATACTTGTCACATAAAAAGTTTATGTAAAAGAGATTCTAAAAAAGTTAAGATTGAGAATCCCAAACCAATAAACATCCCAACATAATGTAGCATAAACTTATTAAAAAGCAATGAGAGCAAGATGGTAGATCTAACAAATTTTAAAAGTTTAGTAACAAGTTTACAAAATTTGTTATGATAGATGGATACTTTGTATGAATTTAGAATTGTAAGTTGCTAAAAGGAAAAGTTCATCGAGACACTTAAATGTTGCAAAGATAATCCTTTGTTCTATCAAAGGTATATTATCTCTTAAATTATTTTACTCTCTTTTTAAGAAATTTCATCTTGTTGGCTATTGAGACAGTAATTGTTTGGAGACTGAAATGATAGAAAAAAGCATAATGGATTTATATTTTATATTGATGACACTGCTTTCACTTGGTGGTGAAAGAAGCAACTAGATATTGCCCTTTCAACTTATGAAGTTGAATATATTACAATATTTTTATGTGTGTTATGGTATGACTACAAAAGCTATAAAAAAAGATTGAGTGTTCTCAAAGTGAAGTTACAAATATCTTTATATATAGTAAATCACAATTACATTGGCAGATAGTCATATACATCACACATCCTGAAAAAAACATTTATATCGATTCTTATTTTTATTGCATAAAGGAGCATATCATAAAGAAGGAAATTCAAATAAAGTATGTAAAAAAACGGAGATATAAGTTGTAGACATTTTTCTGAGCCTTTTACTATGGAGTAATTCATAAAATTGAAGTTAAATTTTGGTGTGATTAATAGAACAAATTTAAATTTAAGGGGGGAGTATTTAAAATTTAAAAAAAAAAAAAAAGAGTCAAGAAGTATCTTGAAAACTTTTTATGAAGATTGTTGTAAATATCTCAAGATCTTCATAGAATTGAAGACAATTGATCTACAACAACAATAACAACAAAGCCTTAATCCCACTATGTAGGGTCGGCTACATGAATCATTTTTCTCCATTGCGTCCTATTTAGTGTCATATTTTCATTTAGTCTAAATAAATTAAAATCATCACCATTGCGTCCTATTTAGTGTCATATTTTCATTTAGTTCTAGTAAATTAAGATCATTTTTAATATTGCATCCTATTTAGTGTCATATTTTCATTTAGTTCTAATAAATTAAGATCATTTTTAATAGCGTCCTATTTAGTGTCATATTTTCATTTAGTTCTAGTAAATTAAGATCATTTTTAATACAATGAGTCCTATTTAGTGTCATATTTTCATTTAATTCTAGTAAATTAAGATCATTTTTAATACAATATCTATTTAGTGTCATATTTTCATTTAGTTCTAATAAATTAAGATCATTTTTTATACAATAAGATTTTTCTCCATTGAGTCATGTTTAGTGTCATATTTTCATTTAGTTCTAATAAATTAAGATCATTTTTTATACAATAAGCCTGTCCTATTTAGTGCCATATTTTCATTTAGTTCTAGTAAATTAAGATCATTTTTTATACAATAAGCCCATGTCTCCTATGTTCTGACTCTGCCTTTCTTAACATAAGTCGAATCTAAAACATCTACTCTCCTAATTGGATCATGAGATGGTCGATGTTTAATGTGACCAACCCATCTAATACGACTTTCTCTAATTTTGTCAGTCACAGTAGCTACACCAACTCTATCACGGATATAATATTTTCGCATTTTGTCTCTAAGTGTAAAGCCACTCATCCACCTAATCATTCTCATCTCGACAACACTTAACTTANGAAAATAGCAAGAAAAAGTAACTGATCCTACAGACAAACACTCAAACAACCACTGGATTAATAAACAAATCGGTCAATCATCCAACACAAATGTTAACCTTCTTTTTCACCAAATTGGGGTTTCAAACTTTCTTGTGGACATTTATTTCATGAAGAGGATCGCAGATGGAACAGACAAGTGTACCAGAAATTTAGTTATCCTGAAGAAATACATTTACATATTCATTGGATTCATACACATTGAAAAACCGTTCAACTCATTCAACTTCTTCCCTTTTTCAGTAAGTTAGGTTTACGCGTAGGCGTCTATTTCATGAACAAGGACGTAGACAAGAATCTAAACGGCCCTTAATGAAAATTACAACTTTAATAAATGGAAGAAAAGTAATAAAGTTGGCGGTTAGGAATCACACCGGCGAAGAAGAAGCGNTAAGAGATATCCTTTGGAGAGTTCTTGAGAAGAAAGGTGTTGATATGACTTATATTCAAGTCACATTTGGAGAGTTCTCGAGAAGAAATGTGTTGATATGACTTATATTCAAGTCATTAAAGATATGTTTAGAGAGTTCTTGAGAAGAAAGGTGTTGATATGACTTATATTCAAGTCATTAAAGATATGTATATACTTGTGTTCAAACTGAAGGAGGATTGACCAAATATTTTCTTATTTCTGTTGGATTACATCGGGGATCGGCTTTAAGCCCATATCTTTTTGCTTTGGTTATGGATGGTCTTACTGGACATCTACAGGAGGATGTACCTTGGTGTATGCTTTTTGCTGATGATATTCTTCTCATGGATAAAACAAGAGAAAAAGCCCAAGAAAAACTTGAATTATGGAGGTTTACATTGGAGTCTAAAGGCCTTCATTTAAGTAGAACTAAAACTGAATACATGGAATGTAATTTTAGTAGTAATAGCTCTAGTGACAGAAGTGTGACTTTGGGTGATCAAATTATTAAAAGGTGTGAACGATTTAGATATCTTGGGTCTGTTGTTCAAAGCGATGGTGATATAGATGAGGATGTTAAGAGTAAAATTCAAGTTGGTTGAAGTGGAGGAATGCTTCGGACCTTTTGTGTGATAGAAAAGCACCGCTTAAACTGAAAAGAAAATTTTATAAGACGGTGGTGAGACCTGCAATGCTCTATGGCGCTGAATGTTGGTTTTTAAAAGAGAAACATAATATTAAGTTAAGTGTTGCCGAGATGAGAATGATTAGGTGGATGAGTGGCTTTACACTTAGAGACAAAATGAGAAATGAATATATCCGTGATAGGGTTGGTGTAGCCTCTGTGACGGACAAAATTAGAGAAAGTCGTATGTTTTAGATTCGACTCGTGTTAAGAAAGGCAGAGGAAGATTTAGGGGCTTATTGTATAAAAAATGATCTTAATTTACTAGAACTACATGAAAATATGACACTAAATAAGACGCAATGGAGAAAAATGATTCATGTAGCCGACCTCACGTAGTGGGATTAAGGCTTTGTTGTTGTTGTTGTTGTATCCTCTCATTAGCTCGAAAAGGCATTAGCAAATGCATTTAAGGCCTTATTTGTGTTATAGAGGATTGACTTGGAATAGTGATCAAAATATTTCATTGTTTTATGGAGGTTATCGATCTGGGACATTGCAGGATGGTTGCACATGTTAATCTTTCTTTTGACCCCGCATCAGTGGAAGCTTCATGCAATATCTATGTTTTTTTACAAATTAGATTATCCCCACTGTTTTGTAAACACTTTTTGGGGAATGTCAGTATACTGTCCATCAGTTAGTTTTTTTTTTTTTCTTGTGTGATTATTTTTACATCGGTTTGTAGTGATGCAAAAGTACTAGTATGGATGGGTGATGATGTCCATGTCTCTCACTTTTGTTTTCTTACACTCCATCTCTCTCTCTCTCTCTCCATCTCTCTGTCTTTCTCTTATTCTAAATTATTTATCCAAACTAACATAATTGGTAAGAGCTGGGGGTGGGTTTTCAGAGTATATTCATCGACCCCTTTCTCTTCTATACTATTTTCTTTTACTTAACTTCCTCAAACTCTTTCATTACATTGACTTCATTTCTATTCCATTCTATCCCTTTTTATTAGCTTTGGTCCTAAATTAAGAAAATGATAGTCATGACATTTCTCAATCATAGAGGTCCAAGTGTATCGATTATACTAATACTTATTAAGCTACTCTTGATGACCTTAATTTTTAAAATATCAGACAGATTGATTAATATTGCAAAAGAATTTTAGTTGCATGGGTGCACAAATTGATGACCATGGATTTGATCCAAGTACTCTAGCTTTCTTTGTAATATATACACATTATGTTAAACTGAGAGAGAAAAAAAGTTGATTTGAAATTATTCCAACTACAAACAATGAAAGTTCCATTTCAATCTGGAACTCTGTCAATTTTTTATTTTTTATTTATTTAATGTCAATAAAGCATTTTTTATCCCTTTGTCTGATCTATGTTTCTCTCTCTCTCTATACGCAAGCATGCACACATATTTACATACATTAAACCATAACAATGGAGAATACATGTTACATCTTAAACATCATATTAGAAGTGGCCTTCATTTCAAAATGTGTCTCTTTCAAAAAAGAATATTGTTTTAATGGGAGGATGAGATATTTTGAATTTATGCTAAATCCATGGATAAAATAATAAAAAGAGCACAATTTCAAGTGAGTTTCTTAAATTTCCTTAAAAAAGTATTCTTTTAATGGTTAAAAATTGCATTTTTAGTTAAAAGCTAAACCATAAAAAATATAGACAAGTTGCATCTTTTGAATGTCTATGTTATTCGTGTCTGCTTGTTATGCAAGATTTAATTATTAGATTTATTCTTTTAAGTGAAATAAAATCAATTCAAAATGATTACGTTCCTAAATATTAAAAGTTTTAAGTTAATTTTAAATTTGATTTTATAGGCGAAAATGTTAAGCTTATTATTTAATTATGAAGTTTATTTTGATGTGTTGCAAAATTGAATTGTATTTTTCTTGCTGTATAATATTTCCTATCATATAATGTAGCCATTTTGAGTTGACTCTGCAATATTTCATCAGGTTACGTCATACTCAAAGTCTCCTCAAAATTTGTTTGAGTTTAAAGTATGTGCTTAAATTGATTTTGAGTTTAAAAAATGAGCTAAATTTTTTGAAAGCATATGTGATAACTCTTGTGACGTTAAAAATTTGTTTTCTTATTTTTTAACTATTTTAATGCATGTATTCAATATTTATGAGGCTTTAGTATTTATCACACTTAGTCATGTACAAAAAATCTGATGACACTTTAAAAATAACAACAACAACAACAAAGCCTTAATCCCATTACGTGGGGTCGGCTACATGAATCCTTTTCTCCATTGTGTCTTATTTAATGTCATATTTTTATTTAGTTCTAATAAATTAAGATCATTTTTATACAATAAGCCGAAGTCTTCCTAGGTCTACCCCTGTCTTTCTTAACATAAGTC
>JXCR01145941.1:67278-104591 GCA_002079205.1 Phalaenopsis hybrid cultivar
TGTGTGTGTGTGTGTGTGTGTGTGTGTGCCGCAAGCCTTGGCTTGTTGGTGGTGAGGTCATTGTAGGTCCCCACAGGACAATGGTTCAATCCCATCATGACACGGGGGCTTTGGAATTCTAGGCACATGATGTAGACTTTCATCATGGGGCCAAAAAACTCATGAGAAATCGATATTTTGGCCTCTGTTAAATATCGATTTTCTTTTCAAATATGTGTGTGTATATATATATATATATTAAAAAAGCCTAAGGGCTAATATATTAAAGAGAAAAGATACAGGTAGGTTGTATGAGTGGGCACAAAAACAGACACCTAACCCATACGATATAACACACAAAAGGTCAAAAAGGGTGCATATAAAATCAAAAAACCACCAGGGCGTGGAAAAAGTGAGGGTCATCCCAATTCAATTCTGACTCTTCCTCTAGTTCTCGGAAAGGATCCAACTAACAAATTTGTAAGGTGCGTACCATTACTCGAAGTAAATAAAGTATTATTCATAAAATTCCTGAGCTCAAGTAGATCTTCATTCTTCTTCTTCCTCCTGGAAGTGTAAACCTGTCATTACTCATCCGAAGAATCAGTCTGATGAGGTGGTAGAGCTGTAGTAGAAGGATTACTAACCGTAGTACCCACAATAGGTATTATTATATGTTAAGTATGAGTTGCCTCTACACCAGATACTTCTTGAAGATGGGGAACAGTGAGGTTCTCCTGATTATCAGTTTGAACACTATTTTTTGTAGATAATAGTCATCCAGTATTGTTTTCAATGGGGTATGAAGGTGCTAGCATCACATCCATCGCAGTAACAGTAACATCAATGTCAGGGGGGTCCATAGGGGCAACAAACACCTCCTGTCTGGTAGTATCCTCCCTTGGTGAAACTAAAATGTCCAAAGCAGTGGGGTTAGACCCATCCTTATTCACTTGAACCTAGATTTCAAATTAGGATGAAACTACTGACATTTATCAAGGGTATGCCCCAAATATCTTACAATGAGCACAATATGGATGTCTGCGTTTCATGACGATTTGTTGCTAATATCTATTATGAGTTGTGCCCATCCAGACTTCAGTAACATCAGGTAAAGTAATATCCCTTTCCACAAGTATTCTGGCCACAGAAGGTCTAGTTAGATTGAAAGTGGGTTGATTCAGCTTCAAAGGGTCCCCAAGAATGACCCCAATAGAGTAGAGAATCTAATGATGAAAAAAGTGCAGCTTGAGATTAGATAGACTAAACCATACCGGTACAGTGAGAGCTTCATGATTTAGGTCAAAATCAGGAGACCAATTGAGTAGCTTCATTGACTTGCGTGCAATATTAAGATATTTCTTGGAGAAAGTCCGGTGTAGTCTTCAGTCACGGCTAGTTGAATCAACACATGTCTCCCATCCATGAGTCTCACTTTCTACTTGCTTACTAGTTTATGATCATCAACACTCTTTTTGATAACTTCCATAGGTGGGTGCCCCCATTGAAATTTTTCAATAAAAGCAAACTTGAATTTCTCTGTCAGAGTTAAAATTTCTATGTCAGAGAAAATGATCGTTGTTTTCCCACCTTTTTCTACTTCTCTTCTTAACAAAAGAGCAATCAACTGTACCATCGCGACAATCCTTATAGCTTGAGGGGAAGATAACCGTCTACTCCACCTGATGGTTATCCACCACGTTAGCAAATGAGGCTTTGTCTGGTTCCACCATAGAAGAAGGGAGCGTCATCAAAGCAGGGATATTTGTCGGCCTTTCACCTGCTGCGAGGTCCCCGACACGCAGACGAAACGAAGCAGTCGGGCAGGGAGAGAAGCAGTCGGGCAGGGAGAGGCGCAACGTCAAAACAAACGACACAGAGATGTCGATGCAAAGCAGACGCAACAGACGCACTCGAGCCGACGACGTCGAAGAGATGCAGTAACGTCGGGACGAAGCAAAGGACGAGGAGCGAAAGTTTGACGAAGCAAAGGCGAGGTGCGAGCCCTTTCCTTCCAACGACAGAATCAAATGCGACGGTAATCACCATTGGAAACCTAGCAGAGCTCTCGACCGCAGCCGGCATCATGATATTAAATGAAGTGGAAGTATGTAGCGAGTCATTAGCTTGTAAGAACATTTTTAGAAGTATTACCAGTGATCCCTTGAAGGACACAATGTGATCCAATCTACTTAATATACTTGCTCAATAATTTGAGCATATTCACTGCATTCTTTGAATATGAACTAACATCAACTCATTCTACTAGTATGATTTCTCTTGGACAATTTACCAAAAAATAAATAATTTTTTTTTCCATCATGTGATGTCTAACCATTAACCATAAGATAAGAATCATATTTAAAACAATCTTTTTTATGGCGTTACAATTATTGTGTCTTACCTCTATCTTCAAATATAAAGCCCACACCTCAAATTGTCTAATGTTTCCATTCTTGTCCAGAAACTATCATATTTAATTGCATTGAAGGATTACTAGCATCACACAAATAATGACCAAATACTTGAATTTTTTGTCTCATCTTTTTCTGAGAATCATGCATCTCTTTTTGTATTTTTCTCTTTTGTTGCTTCACTACCTCAATAAGGTTCAGGTTAGAAACTTACCCAAAATGAAGTCTTTGATGGTCTAGCTTATAAAATATCATGGCTAACTTAATATTAAAACCATCATTCCATATTAATATATGGAATTTCATTATTTGGGTTATTCAACTTTTTTTACCCCTTCAAAGGCTACTAAATTTCATATTTCACATGCTAAGTGCAGTTTGTACAAATAATATAAAAAGAAAGAAAAAAAAATCTCAATCACATGTTTATGACAAATAACTCCTTTTTTGCTGTTTCACAATAAAAATACATATCATAAAATTGTTTTCACCATTTTTTTTTGTAAAGATCGGATAATTTTATGCCATATATATATATATATATATATATATATATATATATATATATATATACATACATATATATGAATGCAATTTGAACTGAATCCAACTTTTTTTGGGTATCTAGTAATCATATAGAGGTAATATTAAATTGTGTACTTAAAAAAACATTGGATACGAAAATCTATATTTGCTATTAACTATGTTTCTAAATAGCAAAAGAAGATTCAAAAGANATTGTAAAGATCGGATAATTTTATGCCATTCATATATATATATATGAATGCAATTTGAACTGAATCCAGCTTTTTTTGGGTATCTAGTAATCATATAGAGGTAATATTAAATTGTGTACTTAAAAACATTGGATACGAAAATCTATATTTGCTATTAACTATGTTTCTAAATAGCAAAAGAAGATTCAAAAGANCCAATATTAAAATGTGCACATTAAAAAACTTTAGATACGAAAATCTATATTTGCTATTAACTATGTTACTAAATAGCGAAAGCAGAGTTAAAAAGAGTGAAATTTCTGTTAAATAGTTAATTTTAGACTTCAACATAAAAATAAAAGTACAAGGAAAACCAACAATAGGAAAAAAGATTCAAAATAGAAAATATTTCAAAACGACTAACAAAATATTGTCATAATTTCCAAAGCAATATATGTGAATGTGGAGAGCAATGATCTTGAATTTAGAAAAAAAATTGAAGTGAAAGCAAGTGACTAAAAATGAAAAGCTCAACTGATATGAAATGTCTAAGGGTCTACTTTTGTCAAGCCTTTCTTCTTTGTTGAGGCTTGTTTGTGCCTTCGACATCAATTAGAGTGTTTGTCAAGACCTTTGTCAAGGATGGTTTGAGCATTCACTGCGCTATAGGCTATGGTGCACACTGTTGCGTGTGTATCCGATCGTCATCTACATAATTAATTTGGTTGCAAGTCATTTGATGGTTTCTAAAACTTGATTAACATGTAGTTAAAACTCAGCAAATTATTCTATTACACCGTACAAATTTTGTTTTCATCATTATTAATTAGTGAGGTCTACATGGGTTTAGATACAATATATCTTCCCTTTCTTTTGATGCAACATTTATGGATATGCAATCACATCCATGCAATCGGCTGTATATTTTTTTATTTAGATAGAATTGTATCTTTCAGAAGGTTATGATGAGATTGGTGCTTATGAAAGAAGAAAAGTGATTTAACAAAACTTAAGGACTTCTAATATGATCTTAGTGGCCCTCAAGAAATTCATAAAACTACTTCTGGAAGGTTATAAATGCAATTAGTAATAGGTGGGACTAAATTGAAAGGTGTCAATTTAATTCAATTAAAGAGGAATTGGTAAATATAAAGGAGAGAGAAAAATTTGAGTGGTATATATAAATTTTCCAAGATGCTTTTCACAAGATAATCTTTATCAAAGGCAATCGACTTTCTAAGGAGGAACTTAAACAAGTATTCTTTTCATCATTCTTATACTTTTTATGGGCAGTGCCTTGTGGAGGCTCCAAGGGTATTCATTTATTTATATTTTTGCACAAATCTTGGATATAGGTGGGCATGATTGTTGCCATTCCTTCTAGAGAAGCCTAGACCATATTTTGCAAGTTGGATATTCATAAATTGACTTGGAACAAGTTTAAAGTCCCTAAGAGGAGCTTGTTGGGAGGGAATTTAATGTTGGGATATGCTCTTTATTGGTAGAAAGTTCTGAAAGGTTCAGTATTTAGTGAGCCTTTGGTGAGCTTATGGTGTTGTGATAATGTTACTTCGATTAGAAGACCACAAACATGGTTAACTGTTGAGTAAACCACACGTTGGTTAAAGGTGTATGGTAAGATTGTCTTTAACCTGAAGTCCATCAAAGTCTCATTATCGAGTGAGCTTTAGGAGGCTAAAGGTGTATGATAAATCTTTCCTTAATTTGAAGTCCATCAAAAGTCTCATTATCGAGTGAGCTTCAGGAGGCCATATGGTGTTGGATAAGACCCTTTGTGAAAAGGTTTGAAGGAGTAGCTTACCATTGAGTGAGCATCAATAGGGCATTTTATGTGATGTTATGTTCCACATCAAATACAATTCCTTAGGAGAATGCATCATTTAGTAAATTCTATGAGGGTATGTAGTCTAATATTAGTGTCCTTCCCTAGATGAAACCCTCAAGTGTATTTTACCACTGAATTAGTCCTTAGAGGGTGCTTAAAGATAAAAATAAGATTTTTTTTCAATTCATGTAATGAAGATTAAAGAGAAAAGCATTCCTTTACTCTTTCGACAATTTTTACATTTGTTGTAAATTTCATCAATATCCATTATTTGGTCAAATATAGCAATCGAGTTCACATTCCTCAATTTTACTTGGTAGATTATCGAAAGCAATTGCTATAAGTCTTCTTTTTCAAGTGCAAAAATTTATGAAGAAATGCTTCAATATTATCATTTTTAAGTAATTGTGTATGGTAGTAAAAAGGCTTGCAACATTTTTTTTGGCGAGTCAAGGCAAAAGTTTTAGGGTATTTAGAGTAGTAAGCCTCAAAGATTAACCATTAAATTAATTTAAAAAAATTAACATAGTAATTAGCATACTCATATCAAATTAACATCATAAAAACTCAAAATAAAATCATAAAAAGTCATATAAGTGTTAAATAATAAGCATGAAGACTAAGCAACAGTTGTTCTTGTCCTTTTCTTTATCAAACAAGTTAACATTGAGATATTTTTCTTATATTGTTGATGGCGCAACTTTATTTTTATCCACAACAAATTATTTGTCATCCAATGGAACACCATTACTAATCAAGAGATTCTCATCATCCTTTAAAATTTTTTTCTCTAATATTTTTTTTTGATCTCTTATTATATAATATGTAAACCAATGATTATATCTTTATGATAATGAAAACATTTATTTTCTTAATATGAACTTTGTTATACGTACTCCATTTGTGTTTACCTTTTGATGACAGGCATGTGAGACCTAACATTTTGACTGTTGATTTTTGTAATTCAGGAGAACAATTTAAAATTAATCCACCACTTAAACTAATTTAAAAAATACAATGAGCATTTTCTCATGCATCTTTGTGGAGCTCTTGGTTTACTGGTTTTGGATATTTTAGGGATTGTTTGTTCAAATGCATTAGGTTTAATTTTGATGTCTCAAATTGCGCCTTGATATGCATCTTAGTTAAGTGAGGCGTATGCCTCATTATATTTGTGCTAAGCATATGCTTTGAGGCCCTCTTTTTTGTGCCTGAGCTTACCGTTTGTCTAAAATTGTACTAGTTTAAATTGTGATTGTGCAATATAAACAGTTAAGCTAACTTGAAAGGCCATTTTTCTTGTGCCTCAGCTTAAGGTGCATCTCAGATTGTGCAAGTTTAAATCATGATTTCACATTATAAAAAGCTAGGCTAACTCGAAAAGGCATTCATATTGTTTGGGGAATTTATTTTTTTGGTGTTTATAAAAATTTGTGGAGCAATAGGACTACATTAAGGACTCACCCTTAAACTTTAATTGAGTTTTATCATGAACCAGATTATATTGAATTTTTTGAGTTTCCTTCAGACGATGCATCTCAATTTGCACAAGCCAATAGATTTAAGTTACTATTTTCATAAAAAATTGTAAAATTTGTACATAAATTTTTTTTTTAAGGACAGCCAAACTTAGTTAAGAGATTATTAGTGAACTTTAACATTATTTTGGAAGCAGACACTTGAATCAACCAAGTTCATCGAAAATGGTGTATAAAACATTCAATGATAGTAGCTTAGAAAGAAAATGCCATTTTATACACAAAACAGTTGAGCTAAACCGCAAAAGAAATTGCGTCAAACTTGATGTGACCAGAAATCTTCTGAAAAACATTTTGTTTGAGAATAATACTTTGAGTTTGATAGAGGAAGCGCCAACCATAATCTATTCTAGGATGCTTCAAACTAATATAAAATCAATATCTTTTGTGCCTTCGCTCACACTATCATTTGACATAATATGCTTGTTGATCGAAGGTGTTGATGATACTGCTAGAGGCTTGTATTCAAACTCAATTATATAAGTTTGTTGGACACATGCTCTTTCCAAGACCATTTTGTAAATAATTCAATGCTGTGCTTGAGTTTCTTTCTTGATTTCAAATAAATTTTAATAATGTTTCACATAATTGAAAAGCCTGTAAATAGTATTTCTGGACAGTTCATTTGGATGAATTGAGCCTAAAAATTTAGAGAGATTTTTTTATTAATTTGGGAACTCCTAGCTTGCAAGAGCATTCATCCCTCCGTTAGATTCTACGTAGTCGAGCCATCTTTCCCATCTACGATTGGGACGACTTGGTACTACTTGCTTAGTCTTTGACATTCGAATGACTTGCCCATTTGGTCTCTAATGCCATACCCGTTTTTGAATTAAGATTCATATGGCCATTGGTGCTTTATTTGCTTGTCTTTGTTCTTGCAAATTTTTTATTGTGGAAGTTTTTCTTTCAGGGCAGGTCCTAAGTGTTCCCCGTGTTTTTCACATAGAGATGTTTGAAATTTTTGGAACTGAGACAAATATAAATGTCAGCTTTCTTTCCCATTTCATTGGAACATTCCTGCACAGACAATATGAAATCTTGAAGTCAAGTAAAATGGCTTGCTGCAGAAGTTGTCTACGACTGTCTTTTTTAAGTAGAAATTCATAAAATCAGAGAACAAAGTCATTTGTTCTGCATGTAGATTAGAGAGCAACTGGAAATAGTTGTTTCGTCCCAGCATTTAGCTCTCAAAATCTAATTTCTAGCTTAATTGAGACTTTTGAGTTAAATATATGAGTTCACTCTGCCACCACCGTAACTTTACCAATTCTTTATGTTTCCTAAACTGCATCTTTTCTCTGAGTTCTTTCCAAGGTTGATTTTCTTTTGTAGTTTTGTATTGTTTCATTCTTTTGCAGTTCTTGTTGAACACATTGTTAGAAACTTTTTTTGGATGTGGTTATAGAATATGAAAACAAGCTAAAGATCGAAATGTTGAAAATATTGAACTAGCTGAAGCATTTTCGAAGGGGCTCTTGATCATACTTTGTCTTTTGTCTCCAACTAGAGCAGCCAGGTTGTATGCGGAGATGGACGAAAATTGTGATATTTACTTGCTTGAATTTTAGATTCTCTTTAGATCTTTAGATCTCCAACTAGGCAATTGTCTCCTAGCTGCTCGCCATTTTAGGCTCTTAACATTTAGGTTCTTTTTTATTTATAAGTGAATTAAAGTGACTCAATCTACATGTCTACATGTCACCCAAAAATTGTTGTAAAGGCTATGAAATGGATGTTGATATTTTATGAATGATGGCTTGTAATGATTTTGTCATGTGTAGCTTCACTTTTGATTTCCTATTCATTAACGATCTGAATATATAGCCTTACTTTTCTTTTCTTCTCTTCTCTATTTACTGCTGCTTGCTTTGCTAGTTCATAATGTGGTTCATGTTTTGAAACCATGGTTTTAATTTCAGATGTATCTGTCTGTCATTGATTCTATTTTTCGCCCGCTTGTACTATTCTTGTTGGCTTGACTTGCTGCTAACTTTTTTTGGATGTAAATATTACCGTTCTCAGAGTCTATTGAGTTCCTGAATTTGGGACTATAGACTCTACCCATGTAAATATTCAGGAGATTGTTTTAATACTTTTTCTCTTTTCAAAATCATTATTTCAAGTTCAGCGCATCTCCATACTGTAAATACTCACGTAAGCACCATTTCAGGTCGCCAAATCTTCAAATCCTTTCAGTAAAAAATTCACAAAGTTTAACTGATGCATCAATCTCCATTGTTGCATCTTACTGCTCTCTCATTAGAGAACTGGATATCAGCAACTGCTACGAGATATCCTACAAATCACTCGAAATTATCGGAAAAAACTGCCCCAATCTTATAACTCTGAAACGAAACCTACTAAACTGGCTCGACCCTTCTCAGCACACCGGCATAGTCCCAGAAGAATACCTAAGAGCTTGCCCTCAAGACGGCGATCAGGAAGCCGCTTCAATCGCACAGTTCATGCCTGGGCTGAAGCATCTCGAGCTCCGTTTTTCGAAGCTCTCAATCAAAGGCCTTGTTTGGATTACAGAGCGGTGTCGAGATCTGGAACTACTCGACTTCTTTGGTTGCGCGAACTTGACGAGCCGGTCCCTGGAACTGGCTTCGGCCAAACTTGAGAATCTTAAAACCTTAGTTAAGCCCAACTTTTACATTCCCAGGTCTGTATTCCATGCGGAGAGATATGGGCATTGGAGATTGTATGATGAGAGGTTTCAGACCAATGTTTTCCAGATCTGATACTGTCAACTTTGCCTGCAGGTTTGCAGATTTATCTATTTTAAATCTTTGTTGTAAATAATGTTAACTACTAAGAAGTTTCTGTTGCTCTCTGTAAGGTGTGGCATGCTTTCTTTACCCGCGGAAGTTGTACAACACATTTACGTTTGGTGAATGATGATGTTGGTGTGGTTTTTGCTGATGGCTTCTTTCTTCTTTCTTATGTTCTGCGCAGGTAACCTCCCAAATTTTACTGTGCTCTGTTATTCAGAAACTATTTAGGAAAATGAAGAAGGTTGGATTGCCTATTCATGTTGTAGATTTTAAACTACATTAGATTACATGCTCATTTTATGGACTATTTGTATGATTTAAAATGTCTTGTATTTGTTTTGTCTTATGATGAAATATTATATTTCACATAAAAGTAAGATATTTCGATGCAAAATAATGTATTTAAAATTTTTGGGCTAAGTGGCCAAATTGTTACTTAGAGCGGCCAACTTTTAAAACAGGCCACAAAATAATTTTTTCCATAAATTATCTCAATTTTTTTCATCCTAGCTTGGTATCAGCATTCACAAAATTGACATTTTGACGAGTACAATTCTTGATTGTACCACGATCAAATTATTTTTAATAAATAAAATTAATATGTTGACTTATTTGACAATATAGCCTTATAATCTTCACAAAGGATCCCCTCGTCAAGCAATTAGTCATCTATCAAGTTTTGTTGATTCACCCTTTGCTTGATAGTCTTGCCTCGTTCTGCCTACAGGAACTCCTTATCTAGGGATTGAGAGTTGATAGCCAGACTAGAGAAATCGATCAATGAGGCCTAATTGATTGAGTTAATCTTGCCAACCTGAAGTTAGTCAAGCTCAGTCGCTTGGTAACACTGGCTAAACTTAGCCGACCGATCGACCTCACTAAGTCGAAGTCATACTAACTTAGTTGACTGAGTTATAGAGTAGTCGGACAATAGACTCATATATGTAAAATATCTAGAATATTTTGCGCAACCCTCATTAAAGCAAGGGCATAAATGTAATAACACTATTTGTATCCCCTATAAATAAATAAATCATTTTATGGGAAAGGGACAATATACAAGATGTTTTACTAATCATAACTGTTCATTTCTCTCTGTCTCTTTTCTTATGCTCTATTCCTTGGAGTGAGATTCATGGACAAATGAGGATTTAACATCCTAAAAGGTGCAATAAGCGTGGATCATGTCACAGATAAAAAGTAGAGTATCACACGGAGAAGAAGCCTATAATAGAGATTAGTAACATACAGTGCACTAGGAGCTGAAGGATCAGATGCAGGATGCCATCCAAGGAAGGGGAACAAAATCTTTTGGAGGAATGGTCGGCTCCCAACAACCAAAGTGACCCTTTATCTTTGGATAGATAAGGAGACTCCTAGTACTTTGAAAGTGTTGGGTCAACACTGAACGATAGACTATAGTTCAGACATATTGAAGAGCTCCATCAGCCAGAGAATGCATTCACTTGACAAATCTTTGAGGCTGAGTCCCGAAAGAGATTCAAGATCCTGACACTGGAGTCCTATAAGGCCATACTGATTCATCAAACTACACAACCTCTTTCGAGTCGACTGTGTGCCTATTGGGGATCACCAATGCTCTAAAGTATCGTCTTTTCTTTAACACACTAAGGGAGTTAGCTCTCATGTGGTTCAATGCAATGCTGTCAGGAGAAATCACATTATTTGTTGATTTCAAGTGAATTTTTATGATATAATTTACCAGCGCTCAGAAGACCTAGAAGAATTCGCAGGCCCTTTGAAGGCCAGACAAGGGTGAATAAGAGCCTTTGCTCTTTCATTACTTGCTTCACAGAGAAGATGTTGGAAGTACGAGATCTGGAGTTCGTAGTAGCTCAAGCTGTCTTAGCTCAAGGGCTGAACAAAGGACCTTACTAGTACGCTTTAGGTCTATGTTGACCGAAGACATTAATTAGTTGTTGGAGATATCTGGCAATCATATATCGGTTAAGAAGTAATACTCCTACACTACATCATTCATAACTGAACGACTCAACCGTCATCCACGGAAGATAACCAATCATGGAGTGAACCAGAAGCCAAGACATAATCCTCACAGCTTGGATCATACTCATCTCAAAGGCTCACGAAGTCACTTGGATTGCCGAGCGATCAATAGAGCACACCATCGAGGAAGTTAAACTTGACTTCCCAATAACACTAGGCTCGACAATGATAATATGTTATCGTTTGAATTATTGTATTATATTGTAAAGTTTATAAAAATGGTTAAGTAAAAATTTTTCTATTGCACATATATTTCTAGATCCGTCTAACACTTAGAGAACTTGAGAAGTTCATGCAAGGAATTGTTAAAGTTTAGCTTACATTATGGGAACTCAAACTGTTCCATTACTGGTGGTTTCACCTGAGAATCAAAACCAACAGCGAAGCATGAAGTCGAATTGGTAATATCTTCCCAAAATAAAAAGTGACGCATGATATTCGATTGGTAAAGACTTTCTAAAAAAGACAGCGATGCATGAGGCCTGATCGATTAACATTTTGGAAAACTGACATAGACAAATAAATGTCTTATTGATAAAAAAAAATATTTAAATTTGACTGGTAATGACAATTAACATCCGAGGAATAAATTACACAAGAATTGACCCACAATGCTCAAGCATCAAATATAAATTTATGTTCTTTAGCTTGAAATGGTAAAGCTCCAGCGGTGGTTCCCTATCCATTAGTGACATGATCTGCAATGGGTAGAGCACGAATCAACTTAGTTGCAAGTTTTGATGGTTACCCGCATGACGTTTGTTGACATCAGTTTTTGATATAACATACACTGAGATGCCTGTGTCTAGCTTCTCGTTGTTCTAGACATACAATCAAACCTTCTAGTATGTGCCTCAATCACGAAATCAATACCGGTGCCGACTTGACCCTACCCGAAAAAATTCACCGTAAGAATAAAAAAGAAGACGCATCAATTATAACATCCACAAAAGGTATGGTTGGAGTGGCCGCAATAACTTTGGTTGATCCTCGTTCAAGAGGCTTCTCCAAGTACTGCTCTGGTATCTTTATCTCTCCGACCTTGTAACGCGCCTCAAGCCAATCCTTAGAGGGATAGCAATCTTCAAACACATGCCCTAAGTGCCTGTGTTAGGGGCAATATTTTGGCTCTTTGGACTTCTCCAATTCATGGGGCCTCTTGGCAATTAGAGCTGCATATCCTGTTTGATTGAATTTTTAAGCATTTTTTTTTAATTTGAAGGAATACACCTTAGGTTTTTTCTGCTTCCTATCAGATGTCGTGAGAGCCAAACTCTCTCCTGCTCTCTTCAAAGGACCCATTGAAAGGGACTTCTTACTTTTGGTCTTATCATCAATATTAAAGACCAAGGCGCTTGTTGTTTTTGGTAGGCTAACCACCTTCCGTATCAAAACCTTAATAGTCTTAATTGAAGTCATCTTCAATAAGAAAGAGATAGGGGCTTTAATTTTACCCATGAGAAGAGTGATGACAAGCTACTCTTGAAGAGAAGGCTTACACTTCATACTCAAGTTCTACCATCAAATAACAAAATCTAACAAAAGCTTGTTTGACTTCTGATGAGTTAGCATCCCTGATTAAAATGCTCATGACTTTCTGTCATTCCAGGAATGTTTGTATCCACTAATTATAACCATCCTCATAACTCAAAATCCCCATTAAATGCCATAATATGGAGGATTCATAATTTCAAAGTAGTCTGAAATACCTTTGTCAATAATCATGGGTTATATCATTTTAAGATATTCCATCTAGTCTCAGAGAGTAGGTTTGCTGTTTTGTATGTCCTATTCCCTAGCACTAACTAAGGTACCTATCAAACTAAGGTAGCTGGGGTTCTATACCCAAAAAGTGATGATTGAAGAGTTTGAAAAAAAGATGTTAATGAGTTTGAATTGATCAATAAGAATACTCAATTTGACTAATATAAATAGTTGGAAGCCCTAAGCTAAGGATAGAGTCAAGTAAAAAAGATTTCTAGATGAGAAATTTAACTAGATTCTATAAGGAATTCTAGGGAGTGGGCTAACCTAGAGTTTGGGAATAACATCCCTGATTAAAATGCTCATGACTTTTTGTCATTCCAGGAATGTTTGTATCCACTAATTATAACCATCCTCATAACTCATAATCCCCATTAAATGCCATAATATGGAGGATTCATAATTTCAAAGCAGTCTGAAATATCTTTGTCAATAACCATGGGTTATATCATTTTAAGGTATTCCATCTAGTCTCAGAGTGTAGGTTTGATGTTTTGTATGTCCTACTCCCTAGCACTAACTAAGGTACCTATCAAACTAACCTTGACTTCTATATTTAGACTAACCTGGGATAAGTGTATGATCCTAGGTTTGATGTCAAATTTAGCTAACCTAAGGTCCATTTCATATCTACCTAGATTCTGTTTTCGTTCTTTATCTTGGTATATTTTAAAAGTTATTTAAGTTTCAATATTCAATTTTGTTCAAGTTCCTAGGTTTGTTAGTCAAAATGAGAAATTAAAATTTTTCTTGAGTTTTGAGTTTGATTTTTAAGATTTGATTTTGTTTGCGATGAAAACCATCTCATAGGAGGTTTTCTTTCTTCCTTTTGTCTTAAGTATATTTTTCTATTTTTATTTGAAATCTATTCATGAAACAAAATATGAAATAACACATAAACGAAGCAAGCATGAGTTATCCGAGTTGACTTGGAGTACTTCATGGTGTCCTAGGCATAACATCTCCTAACCAAAAAGTATGCAAAATATTTTATTTTAAAATGCAAGTTCTAAGGAAATGCTCATATTCAAGAAACACATACCCAATCACATCTCGATGGCAAATCGAAATGCTCCTAGCAATCTTGCATAGGTTCTAGGGTAGTGGTGAAGTTATAGCTACCATCCGTTACACAATGTAATAGAGGGCTTATCTCTAATCGTTCGGCAAAACAACATGAAAGAACTTTTCTGCAAAAGAAAAATTTCAGAAAAAATGAAGATTTTTCACATGGATATAGCCATCACGGCTTAGGGAACAAGGATCAAAGGATTTCCTCTAGATTAAGGTGACTTCAACCCATTCACAAAGGGCTGAAGTTGCCCAATGATTATAAGATTACAAAGCTCCCATGGTAATTCGGTAAATGTGCTAAGGATCAAGAATAAAATCTCTAGGATTTGTAGGGGTAGTCAACAAAAATGACTCACTTAACCTTTGAACCTCTTCTAACACAGAAACTTAGCTTTAGTTCTCCAACAACAAACCTAAAAGGCTTGTTAGGAATAAAGTTGCACAGGTTTAGGAGTTATCTTACCTACCTGGCGGTTAGAGATGTATTCTTTAGGTTTGCTCCTAGCTTCAACCTCACATCGAAGACAATTGCTCCGCTCTTATTGTTTTTATTTTACTTAAAGAGGTTTTAAAAAGAGTTTTGATTTTAAAAAATAGTTTGATTTTGAAAATAAGACTGCACAGATCTCGAATATTTGATTATTTAAATAATCAAACACAACATTACAAGTGATATGTCATCTCGAAAGATAAGAACATTATTTAATAATGGGTTCAGTTATTTAAACTAAGAAATTTAGGAAATTTGATTGGTCTGCAAGAGTACCTCAGAATCCTAAAATGTTAGGGCATATAGTAACTAACACCATCTGAGATAATGTTGAGGGTTTAGTTAAGGTTCATCATTCCCTTTGTGTTTTGTCTTCTTTTGGATGTCTCAGATAAAGAAAATGGTTGAAGAAAAGACGAAAAAACCATACCTTGTGACGCTTATCCTAGGTTCTTATTATTTAGTTATAGTAATCTCGTGAAACAAATTTAAGTTAGTGTTTATCGTGACAGAAATGGTTTTTGAAATGTTTAATGAAAACTAATTTTATTTTATTCTATGTAACATGAGTCGAGATCTCATGGTTTCGTCATTTTGGTATTACTATTAGTTTTGGATTTACTTAACCTTAAGAGACAGTTAAACCTATTTAGACCATAAGTCTTTTGTCAGCAACCATGAGTTACGTCATCCGAGAAGACTTTTTAAACTCAAAGGATTAATTATATATATATATATATATATATATATATATATATATATAACCTATTTGTATGTTTTTGAAGACATATATCAAGGTTTAGTATTATTAGAGCTTATAAGATCTCGCAAATCATTCAGGATAGTGAATATGGTTCTTATAAACTTGATTGTTACATTTTTTTAGAAATTTTCGTTGTTTTGTGAATTTTTATGAATTATTTTATTCATAATTTTTGTAATTTTTGGGGTTTCAAATATTTTAACTTAAATAATTTAAAAAAAAAATGTAAAATAATTTTCATAGATGTATATTAAGTTGAAGAAAATCATGTTAAAATTTTATGAACTTTTGCATTTTATTTGATTTATTAAAATTATTTTACTTCTAAATATGATTTTATTAAAAAAATTCATAATAAATATAAATGATCTCCCAAACACTTGAAATTCTACTTAGATATTTGGAATATAATCCCAAACAACCCTAGAATTTCCCAATTCATTTCAAGTTCATTTTCGATTTTTCATGAATTATTGAACTTAGTAATGGTTTTATTAATATAAAATTATTAAAAAATAATAAATTAAAGTGAAATTTTTTTAATACTTCTTTCAATTCAATTGACATATGGGTGAAGTCCTTATTCAATTTGGAGTTCTACAAAGTAAGTTATTCAAATTTGACTAAGAAAAGTGTATTTGTAAATACCTTATTCATATTTTAATCACTTCTATTCATGTTGGAAATATTTTTTAAGGGTTTATCTTTATCTTGTTAACAAATTGGTTCAATTATTTGGATCTCATTAGCACTAATTCTTTCATTTAGTTAGTGAAAAGGTAATTAGAGCATTTTTATAAATTCAAAGAAACTTACTAATCCACCTCAAAACCATCTTTATTTATAAATTTTTTGCAATGTTTTGTTAATTATGCTTCATTAAGAAATTCATTTTAAATTTTAATAATTTTGAATTATATATAGTTCTTTTTGAAGCTTCTAATGCAATAAAGGGTTTAGGGTAAATTTGTAATTTCAAGACCATCAAATTCACTATATATTTATTAATGTACTTCTCACTTATCTTATTTAATTCAATTTTTAGACTTCAATAACTTTGTTTAATTGCTTTTTTTTTAATATTAACTTAAGGTAAATTTGTAATTTTACTAATTTGATTAGTTTTAATTTAAATTGTTATGCAAATTCAATCACATTGTAGTGTGAGCTTTTAATCAGTAATTTAAGCAACTCTAAACAATATTTTTCACCAATTGGTCATCCAAACTCTTTAGAACCTCCAATTCATGACAATTTAGAAATTACATTTATACCCTTTATGTAGTTTATACATTTCCTGGGGCAGCACAGCTGCAGTTGAAAAGCTGAGAAGCTACAACTGCCCCAAATAGAGCCTTAATTGAAATTCTAATTATCCCACCACGTTCTATTCATCTCAGTAAAATTTTATCATGATTTTTACCCATTTCTCCCCTAATGTAACTCTATTTTTATTTAAGGAAGCTTTAAAGTTTAAATATAATATTTACAAATATACCTTTCTTAAGAAAATTTAATAAACTATCATATAATATTTTGAATAAAATGATTGCCATTGGCTAATTAATATTTCAGAAGTTATTTCATAATTTTTCAAAATATATTTCAATTTCTAGAATTATTTATTTTTTTTTACATTTTATTAAATCTAGAAATTCTCTAATTTCATACTTAAACAACTGCCACGTGTAAGCTTCCCATCGACATACCACCTTCTGTGTGCCTCATCTTAGTTGGTCGCCCATGATTGATTGCTGGATCCCTCGTGGAGTCTCAAATACCAACACACCACCAATAAATAATCATATCCGTTCATTTTATTTAAATAGAATGGACAATATCGAAAACCATCCACTATAAAACGCAAGGATCTCCCTCGATACTTAACGAGATCGAACAATTCAAAAACCAAAACGATCGTCTCAATACAATCTTAATGGCTGTGATCTAGAACGTCGAAGGTTCATTTCACAAAGCATGAAAACTGAATGAAAATATGCTTTGAAATTAAACTACCTTGATCCGGGAAGGTTTTTCTTGACCCAATCCTTCAAGTTGCTTCCAAGAGACCCAATTAAGCTCCTCGCAACAATAATTTCAAGCTCCAAACCGTTCTTGTAAGATTTCAATCAATGTCGTCCACCCTTTGTTAGAAATCCACTTGGATGAGTTCAGTTCAAAAGAAAAATGATTGGAAATGCTTTCTCTAAGTTCAAGTAAGGTTTAGAATCACTTGGATTTGCAAACCAGGAAAAGAACAGTAGGAATTAAGAAATCCCCATTTTCAGCTAAGCTTTTTTTAATGGAGGAATTAGTGGGTTTAAGCTATGTAAAAGCTATGGGAATGGTAGGGAAATGATCATGTGGAGCTAAGAGAAATTCTGAAAGAAAATTGGATTGGTTCAAAATGGTGAAGCTTCTAGAGTTAGCTTATGTAGGCTTAAATGTGAGTTAGATTAAGCTCATGAAAATATAATTTGGAATGACTAATCTTGGCACAATTAAATCAGGTTGGTTCAATGAGGAGTCAAATTGGGTTGGAAAGCTTCAAGGTGGCTCCAAAATAAGTTCTATAATTGGTTCAAAATTTGCACATGGTATGATTCAAATGAATTTTAAATTTGGCTTCAATTTAAGGATTTGGCATGATGATTCAAAGCAATATTTAGGTGAGTNATGAGTTAGATTAAGCTCATGAAAATATAATTTGGAGTGACTAATCTTGGCACAATTAGATCAGCGAAGGGTTGGTTCAATGAGGAGTCAAATTGGGTTGGAAAGCTTCAAGGTGGCTCCAAAATAAGTTCTAAAATTGGTNGTGAGTTAGATTAAGCTCATGAAAATATAATTTGGAGTGACTAATCTTGGCACAATTAAATCAGCGAAGGGTTGGTTCGATGAGGAGTCAAATTGGGTTGGAAAGCTTCAAGGTGGCTCCAAAATAAGTTCTAAAATTGGTTCAAAATTTGCACATGTTATGGTTCAAATGAATTTTAAATTTGGCTTCAATTTAAGGATTTGGCATGATGATTCAAAGCAATATTTAGGTGAGTTTGAGTATGGAAAGAAAACCAATAGAAGGTTTCAAATTTTGGGTAAATATTTGAAAAGATTTATCCTTGAATTTTATTTTACTATATTTTTTTTAATTCTTATGTAGTATATATATATATATATATATATATATATATANAAAAAGATCTTTTCTTATGCTAATTTTGATTTAATGATTTTTTAGATGGTTTTAATTATTAAGTAAATAACTATTTTTCTTATTTGAAATAGTACTTCATAATCAAAATGAGCTCCCTAAAAGTTAAGAAAGAGTTATCTAAAGGCGAGTGAGAGTGCACCACTACCAAACCTAAACCCCCCAACTTAAAGGATTTTCCTAAGGCCTTTCAAACCCATATGAACTCTATTTGAGTTTAAAAATGTTGGTCTCAGTCAACTTAACCAAATGTTTAGGATATACAACCAAAGATATGAGACTATAAGGAATAAAGAGATGATTTCAATTTCTTATTGGAGTGGGTCACAATACTAATCTTTCGGCAGAGTGATTAGGAAAATCCTAATGCTAGATCATTGATTCTAGAGAAGAAGACAAACTTCATAAAAATGAGGTCAACAGCTCCTACAGAGGTGGAAGAAGCTCTCCTTCTAAAGGAGAACGACCTACCTACACACAAATCCTTCATGTTCCTCCTCTGTTTTCTCCAAAAAATGAGAAAAACTGATGCATAAAATAGTGAGGAAGAAGAAGAAAATGAAGAATATGAAGAAGAAGAAAATGAAGAATATGAAGAAGAAGAAGAAGAAAATGAAGAATATGAAGAAGAAGAAAGAGAAAATAGATGAAAGCCTTCACAAAATCTCTACAAGTTCTCATGAACTTTTCTTCTACTCTCCCAAGCTCTCCATAGTCTTCTTCAAAGATCCCCCCACTCTCACGACATTCATGTATATTTTGCCCCTCTCCTTTGCATCACCTGTTGGATTGAAGCTGTTTAGCCGCTCTTTCAATGGTTTTCAGAAAAAAAATGGTAAAAAACTTCTCACCCTTTGGTTTCTTCTATAAATGACAAAAGAACCAGACAAAAATATCTCATTTTTAGCAGTTAGAAGCTCATTAATGGTGGATTTTTAGGGATCAACCGTGCAAAACACACAAATTGGATGAATTGGCGTGGTCACGCTCGAGATACAATGTAATTACGCCAAACTCTCTATCTGGATGGGGTGGCCTCACTGCCCTCAATCATGGTCACGTTAATTTAAAGATGTCGTAGGCATGTTGGGCTAGGGCATTACAACGCATGTTCGGGTGAAGTCATGCCACTTTAAGGAAGTCACACCCAGGCATAGTTTAAGGTGTGCTCTTGCCATTTTTTGGGTGTGGTCACGCAAAGGGTATGACATTGCCAAGTCGATTCGAGTCATGGTCACACCGCCCCCTTGCATTCTGCCCTTCCTGAAGTGCTGATCGAGGGGGTTTTGCGGCTATTTCAAACCACAACAGGCTCCATATAGATAAATTATGCTCTTTAAACACTAAAAATTGGTAATGAGTATGTCCGATACAAAATTTATCATCATCCAACGGTGAGCTCTCTCGGGTAGGGCTATATCGATGCATATTTTGATTTCGTGCTCGAGGCACATATCAGGAGGTCTAAATGGTTATCTTAGACTATAGGACACTAAACACAGTCCTGTGCCATTCAAGTGGACATCCCACAAATATGACATCAAAAAGTGACACTGGCATTAAAAAATTTTAAGATATATTGTTTTGCCTGTCTCCATGACATTGATTGCATGGTTTACTATCAAAGGGGAAATAGTATGGCTGAGGCCTTTAATATGAAATTCATGAATTTGATCAAGAAGACCTCCATTCTAACAAAAAGAAGCATCATTATTGACTCCCAAAGGCATTATGAGCATATTGTACCCCAACAGATGTTAAACTTTACGCATTGACTTTTGGGTCCAAAGCCATCCTTCCCATGGAAGTAGAAATGGTTGCACTTTGTTTGGCTACACTCCATAAAATTGATACTAGTGAGAATGCACAATTCATTTAGAAGAGCTTGATAGACTGAATGGGTTTAAGTTACAAGTTCAACAAATCCTAGAGTAATATTGGAATCATATGGCTAGAGCTTATCACATATTAGTCATACCTATGACTTTTGTCATTGGGGAGCTCATGCTTATTATGAGGTGCCTAATTATTTCACATGGGTGCATGCACGGAATGTTTAAGCGAATTTGTGAAGGATCAATTGTGATTGAAAAGGTCTTAGAGGTGAATCCTACTTGTTGGCTGACACATTTGGTAGCCACCTGATGCCCCCAATCAATGGGAAGTATTTGAGAAAATATTATGGTTGAGATCATCATGTACCTTAACTTTTATGTATGACTTATATTATGAGTCTAGAGCCATGGTGCAATCTCATATGTACTTGCATCTTGATTTAAATAATAAAAGATTATATTTTCATACTTTTTTCATAACTCCTAATACTTTGAACTTCTTGTATTTGACTGTGTGATGTGTATTGAACATCCCACCAGGTCCCTATACAGTAGTAAAGCTTGACTTCGATAATGTCAGACTATTTTCGAAAAAGGAGATAAGATGATATTATATTATGGTAAATATTTCCCCTAACGCATGAATCCAATATTTCAAACATATGGGAGGAAGGTTTGTACTCTTCTTCTTCATTTTCTTCTTCTTCTTATTCTTCTTCTTCTTCTTCTTCTTCTTCTTCCAATTTAACCAATATCGATAGAGTCTAGGTAACCAAAACTTAAAATTACCGGTTTAGTTAGTTTGGTTCGATCCGGGATACGAAAACTCAAAATTTTTTGAGCTCTCTATAAAATAGAATTCATATTAGTTAGATCTCTCTCCTTAGGGAAAGTGGTATGTATGCCTATGAGAGCTATGAGACAAGGACTCACCCTTATTTTAGCTAGGAATCCAACTTAACTCTTGAGTTGATTTCGGATTGCATAGTTTATAATTTTTTTCTAGTTATTTCTTCTTGTAAGAATCTTTGAGAAGCTAATTTGGTCATTCAAAGACCATACTACTACTCGAATGAACTTCCTCCAAATGTAGCCAATTTAAGCTACGTTCAGGTTAACAAAACACACACACACAAACACACACACACACACACACTATATATATATATATATATATATGTCCCCATAAAGTGTCACATTTACTTCTTTTATCAGGTTAATATATATCCAATCTCCTAGCAAGTCATCTACTTGCACTTGGGAGGTGTGAGAGGTAGGCCAGTGCCCATCTTCTTCCCAATTTAACCTTTTGGTTGGGTCTGGGTTACCAAATAATATAATCTTGGTTGTTTGTCAAACTTGGATTGGATTGTCGAGATCCCATGACTGCATAATCTATGACATGGGTTAAGAAACTTGATAGAGACTAATTATATGAATCTTTATATTGCTTATATTATTTTCCTTTGCTAGGGAACATGAGAGAAAGGCCCATGCTTTCCTTGCTCATTGGTTTAGTCATTTCAGTTGTGTCCGAGTTACCTAGTCTCAAAATTTTATCTGGTTGTGAACCCGAGTCTAAGAATTAGGGCCTGACATACCCTTTTCCACACAAAGTTATTGGTTCTCTTGTAGAGCTCACTTATTATGATGAAGGTTTCATACCTATCTTAACAGGGTCCTAGTTTTACTGATCTGACTGGGTCCGAAATACTAAAACCTAAAACTATCCACAGGGAGATTCATGTATAGAATCAATGGAAATAGTTATTTATTTCATTTGACCCACAAGTTTTCTAAGTACAAATTGCACACTTACCTTCATCAAACAAAAGACGATTATTAATTCCCTTGTTATCCCAGTTTAATATTTTTTCTTTGGTCAGGGTGACCAAAACCTAAAACACTTTCTTTCTTAGAAAGAGAGCGTTATTGAAACTCCTCATTGTGTGCTATATCTTGACTTTTTGGGATTACAAGAAGAAGATTCATACTTCTTTTTGGAGATGATTTTGATTTACCATANTAAATCCAATCCCCTAGCAAGTTGTTTACTTGCACTTGGGAGGTGTGAGAGGTAGACCAGTGCCCATCTTCTTCCCAATTTAGCGTTTTGGTTGGGTCCGGGTTACCAAATAATATAATCTTGGTTGTTTGTCAAACTTGGATTGGATTGTCGAGATCCCATGACTGCATAATCTATGACATGGGTCAAGAAACTTGATAGCGACCAATTATATGAATCTTTAGATTGCTTATATTATTTTCCTTTGCTAGGGTACATGAGAGAAAGGCCCATGCTTTCCTTGCTCAATGGTTTAGTCATTTTAGTTGTGTCTGGATTACCTAGTCTCAAAATTTTATCTGGTTGTGAACCCGAGTCTAGGAATTAGGGCCTGTCATACCCTTTTCCACACAAAGCTATTGCTTCTCCTGTAGAGCTCACTTATTATGATGAAGGTTTCATACCTATCTTAACAGGGTCCTAGTTTAGCTGATCTGACTGGGTCCGAAATACTAAAACCTAAAACTATCCACAGGGAGATTCATGTATAAAATCAATGGAAATAGTTATTTATTTCATTTGACCCACAAGTTTTCTTAGACAAATTGCACACTTACCTTCATGAAACAAAAGACGATTATTAATTCCCTTGTTATCCCAGTTCAATATTTTTGCTTAGGTCAGGGTGACCAAAACCTAAAACACTTTCCTTCTTAGAAAGAGAGCATTATTAAAACTCATTGTGTGTTACATCTTAACTTTTTGGGATTACAAGAAGAAGATTCATACTTCTTTTTGGAGATGATTTTGATTTAGCCTATTTTACTGGGTTCATGGTAATAAAACCCACTTGAGAGGTATGTGGAGGGCTGCTATTCCTCGTTCTTTGGTTCAACATATTAAAGCTGGGCCCATATTACAAAAATCTAGATTTTGATTCATCTTAAAATTGAGTCCAAGAGTCACAGCTTGACATACCCCTTTACTTTTCATGGTTATTGTCTCCCTTGCTGGGCTTACTTTGACCAATGAAGCTTTTAAATCTATCTCAATATGCTGAGTCAAATCATTGAATTTTAGTAGCATAAATTTTCCATGTCTCCTATTCAATTGATGTTTGGTTTTATGCCCACCTGATTTTCATTTTGTGACGTCTTTTCTAAGACGTTGTATGTTCCATTGATTGGTTCTTATTCAAGACAACTATATAGTAATTGAAAGGCCAGATGCCTATTTGGCTTAGTATTGTATAATGGGGCTTCCCAAGACTGATATGCCCTAGTAGTGAATGAAGGCCGCCTACCTGTTCTGGTTTGATTTTATGTGACATGAGTTTTCTAAGTCCTTCACCCTGCATTGAAACTTTTCCAAGTCCATTGTGCTTACTTGATTTGACCAACGATATTTACACCCATTTTGATTTGAACTCCATGATGCAACTCTTTAAACTTCATCATTCTCATCTCACCTAACTGGTGGAGAATTTTGCTCCTCCCTATTTGGTATTGTGTCTTTTGGGCTTTTTTAAGCCTTGCGAGGGTCTTATGGTTCCGTCACATTCGGTGCAATCTTCATATGAATGCCAATTACCAACAAGCATGCCGCGTCTTACTGACGCGACACCTTTATTGGGGGTCTTATATTGGCATCATTTTTTCTTGCTCATTTTAGTGCTAATGTTACTTGCAAATGCCTCAGGACACATGCCATTTTCCATTGGAACATTTGCACTTGAATATAAAGAGATGTGATCAAGATAAGTTGAATCAAGTATGCTACTGTTTGGACTTGGCAGGTCAACTCATAAGCTACAGTTCGAGCTTTCACTTATATGTTTATACTTGGTTTGCTTAAAATTTTAATGTTCATACATGATTTATACTTGGCTTATCTATATTCATTAAGAACTAAAATTTAAATGAATACTTTATTTTTTTTATAAAAAGTTATTAACAAATGATTTTATGAATCTAAATAAACAAATTATTGAATAGACTTCAAAATATTATCTAACGAAGTAAATAAAATAATATATAATTGATAAGTATTTTTGTGAATAAATAAGTACTAACAAACTAGTTCATTGAAAAAAGAAACAAGATGCGTTAAGTTTATGCGCATATTGATATTAAATTATAACACGTTACTATCGAATATATTATTATATTTTAATCTATCAAATTTTATTTGAACAGTATATCATATAAGTATAAAACCTTTTAACAAATTACTTGTTAAACAACAAACGAGTTTGTTCATGAATATTAATAAATGAGTTTGACTATTCTCAAATTTTTTTCATTTAAGCTTTGAGTTTTTAAAAAAATATTTAAACTTGTTTATATACTAATTTGAACAACATGATCGGTATTAGCCAAATTGAGTTTGAGCTGGTCATCAAGTGCATTGGTTCATTACAGCCCTATGGTCGAACTCTTCTGAAAAATGATTTGGCACAGCATTGCCACTTTCCAAAGCCTACACGTGACGCCAGTGTCTTGACACCATAATCTAGCAATGTAATGCCACATTGATGATGATTGTCAATCTCGTATTGAGATGAGGTGCACGTGGCAACACCAGAATGTCATCTTTTTGTGCCTGAGGATTGCGACTGATTGGATGAGCATGTCAATTGCACATCAACAACACTTAGGCACCTTGTATTGGTGTCGTGGCACTGACGGTGTCCCGACTAACATGTGTCAGTAGATCATGACATGATCACTACCATCTCTACTGACATGACACTCGCCATGTCAGCAGTGCCAATTCTTGAGTCTTTTTGTTATGATGGAAACGACCATCTTAGTGTCCATCCTTTTTATATCCCTCTTTCTAGGTCAGCCTCATTTAGCAAAGTAAAGGAAGAAAGAAAATATTAAAATTCGAAAAAATAATAAGAATAAAAATAGTAGATATAAAGTGCTCAGATTTAAAAATTCTCATAACAAAAATAAGAGAAGAGTAGTCAAAAATAAATTAAAGCATGTCTAGCCCAAGGAATTATGAGAAAGATCCTATAAAAATACCTTCATAACCAAACCAAAATACAAAATTAATTTTATTTTGTTTTCTAGTCAAAGAGGCTTCTTACAAGACAAATCATTGTTGTCAATCATATCCTAGGGATGATCTAAAAAACTCACAATAAAAGGTATTGTGTTTGCTTATTAAGTCCCGAAGCATAGGTAACTAAGGAGATTTTTGGTGGCCCTTTTAGGCGAAACCTCTACTCGTAAGGGTAAAACTAGGCTACTAGTTAAAGGATGAATCATCGTAACGTGGTGAGTTGTCACCACATCGCTGAGAGGGTTTACATAACACTTCCACTAAGCATCACAAAAGAAATGAATGTGGTTAAAGGGGTTAGATCAACATGTAAGTCAGAGAAAAACATAGACATGTAGAGATAGCTTGGTCAGAGCACCATAGACCCTTCCTCCGAGGCTATTGGGACCCCAAATTTACTAAGTCATGAAGACAGGCAACCCAACTCAGCTGGGAATTTCTTTGTCAATAACCGATGTGTTGTGTCGTTCAAGGGATTCATTAGACCTAAAATCAAGCTCTAGTTAGATCAAATGATAGAGTAGATTATACCTTTTATGAGTTTGGATAACATAACCACAACGAAAAAAGAGGGACAGACAATCTGGCTACAAAGCCAAGTTGTCCCATTATAAGCTTATAATCCATTATGGATCAGTAAAGCCTCTAAGACCCTGCTTCGCACTGAATAACATCTAAGAATGTAAAAGGTATATTTGGCCAATCAAGTTGAGAAAGTGAGAGCATTTCCTCTCAATCTTGCAGTAGATATGCACTTATCTAAGACATCTTAAATCATGAAAAATTTTAATCCTAAATTTCATTATTATAAATTTTAAAAGTTATACTTTATAGAAAAGATTTTATCCTGAAGAGCCTAATCATGGAAATACATCCAGATAAGCCATAGGCTTAGAACAAAGAGTGAACACATTCAAATGTAATAAAACACACCTAATAAATAACAAATATGTGAGACTGAATCAACAACATATTCTATAAAATATGAAATGACACTCGGTCTCCGCATATACATGCTCGATCCTAAATCTATATAATAAATACATATTTGGAATTAAGATGTACGACACAATGAAACACATACTGGTGTCAGCCACATGGTTCCATACAACAAATATCTCAGGAAATTGACCTCGTACTTTCTTTTGATACAGAGTCTCTCAAAGGACTAAAAACAAAAACATAAGAAAATCCTAAAATAAGATTCAATTTGTAAAATAGAAGTTAGCATGGGTTACCTCATGCAACGTTGTTGACCTCATTTTTGGTCACTTATGACTTACATGTATGTTACCCTTTCATATGTGTAGTCATGTTGGGCCCAAGCGTAATCAAGCAAATTTTTGGCGAATCTCGACATGGTCACACCCAGTTTAAGCTTGATCGCATCCAAGAGTATCTCAACATGGTCAGACCCAGTTCACGCGTGACCACGTCCAAAATAATGTTTGACATGGTCATGCCGAGTTCAGGCATGACCACATCTAAAGGTTTCTCGATGTGACCACACTCAAGGATGGCATGGTCACTTTCAGTGCCTTGCCAACGATCCAAGGCCTTCTTCCAATGATCTAACAAGAAATCATTGCATCGCTTCGTTGATGACAATTTGTGGCACCTCAAACCGTCAGAATGATCTGGGCCATCTACTCAACACTCAATCAACAACCACAGAAAACCTACCTTGCCTATAAATAGGCAGTAATTTCATTGTCTCCATCACTTACACACTTCGAGTACTCAGAACAGAGGAAGAAGGATGAAAACTCTTCCAGCAAGCCTCCTCCTCCTATCAGCCTCCTCTTTTATAAGGTTTCTTTTTCCTCTTCTTTATTTTTAAGTTTAAGTACTTTATTCTAAGCTTAGCTTTAGGCTAGGTTCACCCACTCAATGGCCTTGGATTAGGCTTGGGTTTGGGTTTGACTTAGGTCTAACCCTAACTCAACCTAGACTTAACCATGACCCATACCCGACCTAACCCTAATCCATCCCAAACCCAACCAAACATTAATCCAAATTAGATCCGACGTAACACAATCCAAGTTGATTCAAGCCTGACCTGACCCAACCCAAGTCTGGCTTGACCCAAAACCAATGTTTTCTTAGTTATTTTTAGATCACTGGAGTTGTTAGCTTGTTTATTTATCTATCATCATATAATTTCCTTATTCAAATAAATCTCCCTCCCAAATCATATCAATGATTCAATGAGGAGAAAAATTGAGAAGAAGGATATACGACAAAAAATAGACACAAAAATAAAAAAACTAATGGAAGACTTATATATGGGTAATCCTCGTATAATAGGTCCGGAATATACGTATGAATAGAATCTGATCAAAGTAACTTGAAACACAATATCCAGGAAGAGAATCTCTATATAAGCCACTCGTAACCAGAGAACCAAAATAACATTTTTGTTATGGGGTCAAAAGTCTGAACCTGGAGAATATGCTATCAAAGGATGGTTATTTCATCTAGGAATGTAATATGCTTCAAAGCTCTCATTAAAACACGGGGCAACGAGTGAGTCTCTCTCATCCTAAATGGGTAGTGGGTCATCAGCAATATAACCTATGAAATAGCCAAAATCATCTCGACTGGGATATCCCTATACGTCAGAGCTCACTAGGTCATAAGAGCAGAGGGTGAATTACCGTATCCAAAACAGGCGGTAACTCATCAGTAATAGAGTCGTCAAGATGATATCAACGAAGTCCAAGGAGAGACAGGGCTCGAAGGGGCTCAATAAAGGAAGGCTTAAGTAATTCTAAAAGGTAGAGGTGGTCGTATTGGGGTACCATGGACCCATCATTCCAAGCTACTAGGACCCTAAATCTATATGATTGTGATGGTAGTCAACCCAACACATCCAAAGATCTCTAGTCATCAATCTATGAATTGTGTCGTCCGTAGGGATCTCAGTTGCCCTAAGGTCAACAAAATGAAACTCTCCTATGACTACAAGTGGGGCTCCAAGAGGTGGGACTTATACATGCCTAAATGACACAGATGCCACTGGAAAGAAATGAAAGAAGAGATCCAGGTACAAATCTGAGAACACTCTTCACGAAAGGACTTAAACCCGTAATTTTGTTGGAGAAAATATATTTAAGTGTGTAAAAGTAAGTGAATAGAGATAATTCAAATTTAGATACTTACCCGGTATGACTCCAATCACTTACATACACATCTTAAACTTCTCTCCCTTGTAAAATCAACCACTCCATCATTGGCAATACAACCAAATAATTCATCAAATTCATATACATTATATGACTCAAAATACACAAACTTCCTATAGATGCAAAATGAAGTGGAAGGAGGACCAAAACCCCTCTTAACACACTGTAGAAACCAACTAAACCGCTGGACTGTGAGAAAAAACAGTTAGCCATTGCTTATATACATTTAAATTTTCATAAAAAGTAATGATTCTTGGCATATTGACAATTACATTTAAGTTTGCTAAAATTATTAAATTTAAGAATTATTTTAACAATATCTTAAAAATACGCCCGTCGTTAACATTCTAAATGTGAAATATACATTTTCATGCTTAGGTTTATGAAATTAACGTATTATAAGTTGGGTTGTAAACGAGCCGAGATTGAGCGAGCTCAGACTTGGATTGTGTTCGGCTCGTTTGAAATAATTTGTGTTCAAAATTGGCTCGTGTTCGAAAGCGGCTCGTGAACAGTGTGTTCGTGTTCGACTTGATTTAAATATTCGTGTTTGTGTTCGGCTCGAAATTGACCCGTTAAAATTAAACTGAAAAAATAGATGTAAAATGCTGGATTCGAACCTGAACAAAATGTATGCATAATCACATTATGACAAAAGCAGTTACAATTTAAACCTAGATATAAATGTATATAATAAAATATTATATAAATAATATATGTAATATATTTTTATAAATAATTATATAAGTTTTTTTTATTTCGAGCTAAAACGAGCCGAACAAGTACACGAGTGAACAAAGAGGTGTTCGTATTCGACTCATTTATAATTCAAGCTTTAAAAACTTGTTCGTGTTCGGCTCGTTTACTTAACGAACGAGCCGAACAAGAGCTACTTAAAGAGCCGAACACAAGTTATTCGCAAACAACAAGCTTTTTTGACAGCCCTAATTATAAGTGTAAATATCATTTGTAGTTTGATATGTAAATACATAAAAATTGGGTGGTATGTATGTAAATTTCCTTTTAAATAATTATTCCAAATTAAGAAAATGTAAAATAAAATATTTGGAGTTAGTTTAGTATTATTTTGGTACTTAGTTGGTCAAATCAAGCAGTCAACTCTAGCTTAACCTTTAGAAGCAATTATGGGATTCATGTTTTACGTTAGAAATTACGCCCAAACAGGCAAAAAAATATTACATATTATGATATATTTAGGGTGTATTAACTAATAATAAATCCTAAATACAGCTAATCCGCCTCCAATCACAGAAACATTTGCGTATGTAAGATGTGCGCAGGGCTGCGTACGTCAGAGATGTTATTTAGAGAGTATTGACGGATTATGTCGGTGTTATATCCCTTGTAACCTCACTGTAATCAACATGTAACCTACAAATATATGAAAACAAAAGCGCGGAATTTACTAGAAGGTACATGTAGATTACAGGGAGATTACAAGAGGGTATAACGCGGATATAACCTCTCAATACACTCTGAATAAATCTATCATTAATTTTAAATAATTATTTCTGTAAAATATAATGATTACTTTATTACAATAAATATAATTACTTTCATATTTAGGCACTTTTATTTCAACTATTCTGGCGTGCCGCACGGGCTGGATGAGTGGCTTATTGGTAAATTCGGCCCAAGAAAAAACACACGTGTCCACGGATTATTATTATTTATTTATTTTTAAGATTAACAATAAATTATTAACATATATCTATTGCTTAAAATTATTTGAATAAAATTTAAATGCCTAATTTATTTAATTTAATGCGTCACATATTATACTTCGATTAACTAAAGTAATAAAGTATTAATAATAAAACTTAATTATAAGAAAATTATAATTAAACTGTTAGACATTTATGAACATCAAATAATTTTAAATTTAACTATATTATCCCAAAAAAATTAAGTAGTAATTACATAAAGGCCACACGAAACTGGAAAATTATTCTATCAGGACTCCTAACGTTGAGATGCGTTCGGAGTCCACTGATATGCAGACACGTGGCTTTAAGGAAACATGTTTTTCTATGATCTGACCCGATAACACAGGATAATATTTCTCTTGTGTTATTTCATGTTATGCAATTGATATTGTGGTGGTATTGGTGTGTTATTGTGTTATTATTTTTACTTGCATTTCATATGATCTGACCCCATAACACAATAACACTTAAATACCGCTATAATAACACCTGAATAATGCAGAATTATGATTTTTTTTATCACCTTCACGTGACGTCATCTCATTGGACTCCGAATGCATCTCTACGTCAGGATTCCGGATGTAATATTTACAGATCGACAACCCTCTTTCATCCGTAATCCAAATTTTCTCCCAAATATCACAATTTTATAGAAAAATATGTTATTTTTGAATTAATATATTAGCCGTTTCTTCTGACACGAATTTTAACCCTTGACTCCGCAGACGAATTAAACCCTACGGCCACGGGAAATCCCGCCCATTTGCAAATTAAGATAAATAGACTTCGGGTTAGGTTTAGGGTTTGTACCGGCAGCAACCTTCTCCGCAACAATCAATGGAGTTTAGTTCGAGCTCTCAGGTGCATAAGAGCTTGCCTTCTTATTGGCGGAGGAGAGCAAACCGGAGGATCGGCGACGGAGAAACGAAGAAGAGGTCTTCGCGGGTGATTAGGCTCGGCGGCGGCCGTAAGAAGAGATGGAGATCATGGAAGATGGTGGTGGTGCGGCCGGTGCTGAAATTGGCGAGGTTAAGGGTTCCGCCTCCGGTTATGGCGATGGAGAAGCTGAGGGATGCTTACACGGATGCGATGGTCCTGTTTTCCAGAGCATTGGCGGCGAAGAAGGGTGGGTCTGGTGCTGGAATGGGAAACATTTGGGATCGGAGAATTCCTAGAGGGAGGGAGGAAGGATTGAAATCGGGAGATTTCGAGAAGAGGCTGATGCTTCATTTGTATAACTCGGTTATTGCTGTTAGGTAGATGATGTGCATTTCGTTTGTTAAGGATTGTATGGTTCATTTGGTGTTTGTTTGAAGTGGGGGAGATGAAGATGATTTCTCATTTGTGTAAATGGTTGAAAGGTGTTGTAGATGGTAATTGGATTGGCTTTGGTTCACTTTTTGTACATAGCGTGTTGTTGTTGTTGTTGTTGTTGTTGTTGCTGTTGCTGCTGCTGCTGCTGCTGCTGTCTGATTTGGAGCTGTTGCACTCGGTTTGTTTTGTTTAACTAGAAATGGTTGAATCATTAAGGTCTAATGGTCCGAGAATGCTTTGTTGTCTAACTTATAGATAAAAGAAAATAATTCAAAATAATTGGATAGGGAATAAGTCATAGGTATATATTACATGTCATTTATGAGCTAGGTTGAAAAACAAAAAAATAGGTTCTGTCATAGACATTGTAATTCACATTTTTTTCTTAAAATTTAACAATGTGGGACCAACACATGTAATCAAATCAGAGGCTATATAAGTACTATATTAAGATTGAAGATTAAGACCATCATTAACCAATTTCAATGCAAGGATCCTCATCATGCTTAGTTGGACCTTCATTGGTTTATTTCTAGCTGATATGGGCCTCAAGTTTTTTTACAATAAACACCGGATTTAATTCAATGTGAAATTTCATTCACCAACTCTAGCCAAGAACTCTTAAGGAAAATCTAAGAAGATTGCAAATGATTAAATACATACATGCATTTTTCATATTTGGCATAACCAATCATCTTCTCTCCTTTCATCATAAACCACATGAATTAATTTTTGAATGAATTGAATTTTCTCTTGGTTGATGAAAACTTGGAGGTAGCTTACTGGCTAGATCGAACCTTTTAAGACATTATTGTATCTCAAATTTTATTGCAATTTTTTCTGGTGAGTCATAGTTATTTTTACTTGCATTTTTATTTTTTTCATCCACCACTTTTTGCATGCCTCAACCCAAACCCAAGCCCTAGCTACCTCCCTCTTTACCTCCATAACCCTAAAACATCCTTACACCACTCCATAACCATTGATCCCCAATTTGCATCTCTTAGGTCGCCAACTAAAACACTCATACCTAAACCCTCTTTTAACAAGTTAAAAAAAAAAAAAAACCTCATACAAACAAAAAAACCTAATCTAGTTAACACTAAGTCACCAAACCACACCGAAGGCTTCTTGCGTACCTCCATTTGTTGTCACAAACAAGAGAACACCATCCTACACCTATTGTAAAGATATCTATTGGATGAATATTGTAAACCAGAGGCATACATATATCACCTCAAAGATTAAAACACATTAATTCAACTGTGATCTCATAAGGCAATGGGCTTTTTAAAATTGGTTCTTTTATAATTGAGTATTTTCTGAAAAATGTTTTATTTGGTAAAAAATAGACAATATTTTTTCTATAGACTCAAGAAAAAATAAATATTATTTTCATGTAATTTATAACCGTAATAAGTCATCAATATATAAGGACAAGATCATCAGGTATTAAATCGAAAGGTAAAAAAATTATGAAATCCTTGATTTTTTGTTTTAAACATAAATAGTTGCCTACCTCAATTTTCTTATCCAATTCTTTATATAGAAATCAATGATGCCTTAGCATCTTTCTAAAATTTCGCAAGATCTTAATGTGCCATTAGTGCAAGAATTAGGATAATTACACCAAATATCACTTCTTTCAGTGAATTGTTCAACTAATAGAGTATAACCAAATATTCTTATCAAGTACATGCCTTGTAGTTCCTTGACTCTCCAAGCATACAACTAAACTTCTTGATACTAATGCTACCTTTAAACAAATATTTAGTTTTGATGTATATTAATCATGTCATCATTAATAAGTCTTGTACTTTCCACCAATTAAAAAAAATTTTGATCCTACAAGGTATCATTGTGTAAAACAATCCATTAAACCTTCTAAAAAACTATAGCACTTATTTTATGGAACACTAGTAAAATTAAATGAGCACCTTACCAATTCATTGAAATTTGTTATATATGACATAAAAAAGGTTTCCTTCTTGTACCAATCTTAAAAAAAGATTTTTACATTTGATATCTTACTAATGGTGCCATTAATTAGTCATGAAAGACTCCTATGAAACCTTCCAAATGATCATGAAATTTAATCACTATTGGAACTTCTTATCTTACTATGTGACCAATACTATACAACCTCACCTTAAGAAATAAAAACAATTAATTTTATATTTTAGAAACATCATAACTTCTCTTTGTGTAATAGCCAGTCTTTTAACATTTAAAGCTCTCTAACACCTTAAATAATTGTTCATGTATTTTCTAGAAATAACTTGAAGTTATCAATCATTGCGTATCAAGAAACCATTACTTATATCTTATTATTTGTATAGCATGTATTCTCAAAACTAAAATCTGGTATATAGATATATTCCAAATATATTAAAATTAATATCTATGTAAGTTTTATTAATTCAACAGATTATTGGCGCATACAAAAGAATAATAATATTAAGTAACCATCAAAATAAAAGAGGCGATTTCATTGAAAGGTTATTTTTTAATTTGTTACATCCATCATTATTAATATTATATTATAATTCTATGCATTGTTATCTTTTTTTAATAATCTTAATAATTAACATCTTCATTATTTGATGACTTTTGGATAACCCTCATGTTTATATAAGGGATAATCATACGTGTTTAATTCAAGATACTATGACCCATAACAAACCTAGTTAAAATCAAATTATTTGTTATATGCATTCCTAGAATTGTGGATAATATCATTAATAGGGAAATATCCGATACACCTAAAATATATAGTATTTAGGTACATATTTTTATAGATATTTTTGAGATACTTTGCTTTAATGAAAGATATTTGTGTGTTTTTCTTTCAGTTACAATCAAATAGATAAAAATTGGTGAAAAGAGTGAAAAATGATTAAATTTAGAGTAAAAATGAAGAAGACGAGCAATTGAACTAAAACAGACAGTTTGAGATATGTGGTGTGCTGAGTTTAAGGTAAACCTCGAACAAATTAATCACATTTATTTATTTAATTTTATGAATCTAACAATTTCTAATTTAATTTACAAAAGCAATAACCCTACACCCCCTCCCAAGGAGAATGCACACATTTGCAACAACTTCGAGCAAAATGGGAATAAATGTTTGCGAGACCAATTCAGTGATATACACCTGACACGTGAGCGTCCTTTGTGTCTAGGCGAGGATGTGTTTTTTGCATTGTTCAGGGCCTAGGACTCTCCCGAGTATCATAGGAAGAGGGAGAATGGAAAGTTGAATCGCTACTCTGACTACGAGGGCATGGCCTCAAAGCTCACCAGTGGAGCCCTTCCACATATATATTACAAGAGGAGACTGGTAAGACTTATTTTTTTGCATTAAATCTTATTTTACATTAAATGTATGTTAACTTTTCTATTATACGGACAAGCACTAGAGAAAGGACGAGAGCTAGTTGTTGTCAAGTTACATGAGTGCACCCACAGGTGGCAATCAGATCAGTCATAGGTGAACAACAGATCACAGACAACCCAAGTAATTGAAAAGATTAATAAGTATAAATATCAAAATTTATTTAGTCTCTCACTTTCATTAATCATATTTTTCTGTTGGAGGCCTTCCTGAGGCTCGAGGAGAGCTAATCTTACAAGTCAGCTTGTGGTTCGAACACATCTCACAACCTTCTGAGTACGATCTCTGAAGGAAGGTTGTCGGTGAAAATAAGAAGGGCATGGTCTACGGGTTGGGGACCTCGGCGCCGACCTATGATGCATGTTTGGCCTCTAGCATATCTGGTGCATCCACTTCCACTTCACAGAAGGAGGAAATGCATCGCCAAATTGCTGTTGAGGTTGATATCCAGGTAGCCGCCCTAAGATCAGAGATGAGCGCAGAGATCGAAACGACACTGCATTCAAAACTGTCGAAAGAAAATGAGCCAGTGTAGGATGAGGGTGGGGATGATGATGAGGAGGAGAGGACACATGATGATGAGGAGGGTGAGTAGAGGGTTATTTATTTTGTTTGGTTGTGTATTGAATAATTTGTTTTTAGCGAACATTAGTTTTATTATGTATTTGTACAATTCATTTGTTTTAATTCAATTGTTTTTCATTTATTTATGTGTATGATTAATTTGTTAGCTAGTTTTGTTACTGTGTTGTGCTGTATTTTGTTTGAATTGTTACAATTATAGGTGTGTAGATTGTAGTGTTTAAAGAGAGTTTTATATTTTCTTTTTTAATGGTATAGGGTTTTGATGGCTTATCGATGGATTTACAATAGTTTATCGAACATGTGATGATTTTCCAACGATCTATTAAACAAGCGACGTCTGGACGTCTAGATAAAGTGTTACAATTTTTCTATGAACAAAATAGTCGATAAATTCCCACAGTTAACCGATGGGTTTGTGATAGTTTACCGACAGAACTGCAACACTTTTCCAACGAAACTGCAACACATTTTCTACAGACATTTTCGTCGGTTATATAACTGGCGATCAAACTACGGTTAAACATGACATGTTTTTAAATATATAACGACGACTATGGTACGTCAGTTAACTGTCAGTTAATGTAAATCGTCGGTTAATGTAAACCGTCGGTAATTTAATTACCGACAAGCATTTTTTGCTCCATCAATTTTATCGTAGCTAAACCGTCACAAATATATTATCTACGGTTTATCCGTTATTACCGACGGTATTTGATCGTCAGTAATAAACTAAATTCCTACAGTGAAGCACTATTTTTTATTTACTTACCTCAAAAACCATAATATCTATTAAAAAAATAACTGTCATATGACCCTCTTAGATAATTAACGGGCATGTCATTGGCATGCATGAAAAATATGTCATATCATCAAACAGCTCAATACGTGGGCTTAGTAGCCCGCATACGATGACCAAGACTTTGCTACCAATTGTTCGGCTAAAAGCTCGTGTTGGAAGGGCGAGCAACTCGCCTCTAGCCAACTCGAGATAAGACGGCCAATTCAGACCCATTTGGCTACTCTCTTTCGATTCAATAATACATGATTTTCGTTCTCTCGCTTAAACCACACACAGTTAAGTCATTACATGTTTTCACCAAACAATAGAAATTTTAATGTTCCCAAAATGTCCTACATATAAGCAGTGTACCTTCATGGATCTAACGGCTCTCGTCTATCCTACGTATTCTGATAAGATCCACGGCTAAGATTGCAGATTACTCTCTGACAAAATATACTGTCACTGAGCAAACTTGCCTGCAGCAACAATTATTTTCTCCTCCAAATAATCCTTTCAGAACATATATTAAATGAAGAGGAATGTTTACATGCATACCATTCAACTCTTATGTATTTACATATCTTATACATGCATTAAAACATGTATTTGACATTGTAAAAGTTATAATAGCGATTAGGGCTGTCAAAACGGCTCGTTGTTCGCGAACAGCTCGTGTTCGGCTCGTTAAAAAGCTCGTGTTCAGCTCGTTAATTTTGTTCGATAAATTAACAAGCCGAACAAGAACTAAGATGCGTTCGTTCGTGTTCGGCTCGTTTTGGCTCGAAATACTACTCATCAAGTATATATATATA
>JXCR01145941.1:104874-118872 GCA_002079205.1 Phalaenopsis hybrid cultivar
TAAGCAAACGAGCCGAACACGAACACACTTTTTGAGCTCGAAATATAAATGAGCCGAACACGAGCTGAATAGCGATACATTAATGTGATATGATATATTTGGAGATATAAGTATGAAAAGCTTAGAGTTTTGATGGCAGATATGTAAATACTTTGAAGCTGGGTGGTATGTATGTAAATGCCAAATAAAAATGATATGTAGAGCCGAAGCATGCTTCACAATTAACACAAGCGATGGGAAGCCCTTCTTCTGCATCATTTCCGAATCTTTGGATTTTCTTCCACTGTGCAGACAGAGGAATCTTTCTGCAAGTTTCCTGGAAGATCCCAAACTGTTCCCTTGTGACTTGGATATTTTTTGTTTATTCTATTCATTTCTTTTTTCTTTTGGAGCTTGAAACCTCACTGTAGAGACAGAATGTCTGGCATGGGTAGAAATATAAGTAAAATCTCAATGTTGGAGAGTCCATCGCCCAAGTGTATGTATGTATGTATATATTATAAAAAGATGGTCAGAGGTTATTATTGGAGCCTTGGGCCACACTTAAAGGAAAAATTATTACGTCCGGACTCCGGAAGTAGAGATACGTGTGGAGTCCAATGAATCACCTTCACGTGGAGCTGATGGGGAAAAAAAACTTGTTTTCTTGTGATCCAGCCCAATAATGCATGGGAATATTCTTCCCGTGTTATACGGTGTTATTCATGTGTTAATATGGTAGTATTGATGTGTATTGTGTTATTATAAGGTCAGGATTATTCCCAGACCACAATAAGACATGAGTATCACTACAATAACATATGAATAATGTGGAATAACACGGGAAATATTTTCTTGTGCTAAAATATTTTTTTTTTATGTCACATCCACGTGGCGTGATTTTATTGGACTCCAGACGTATCTCTACGTCCGGAGTCCGGGCGAAATAATTTTTCCACCTAATGAGTCTAACAATTCGAGTACCATCTCTTTAAGGCTAATGTCTCAGAGAGAATTCGAACTCCCGACTTAAGAGGTCTTATACCACGGATGTCAACTAACAAACAAGGATGTGTGTGTGTGTGTGTGTGTGTGTGTGTGTGTGTGTGTGTGTGTGTGTGTGTGNGTGTGTGTGTGTGTGTGTGTGTGTGTGTGTGTGTGTGTGTGTGTGTGTGTGTGTGTGCGTGTGCGTGTGTGTATAAATTGAGTACATTAAAATTTTGCATTTTATTTTCAGTCAGTAGATTTTAAAAATAGGGAGTAATAATATCATTTGAATTTGGGGAATGACCTTATTTTTGCAGTCTTTAAAATAACATTAATTTTTTATTTTAATTAAAAAATATTTTCTAATTAAATTTGTATTTAATATTAACATAAGATTCGAAGGCCCTATGTATAGCTAATGGATTATAACTAACTGAATTAAATTTTTATTTTAATTATATGAAAGAGTTGGAGGACACAAATATTGAGTCTGAATTGATCTTGAACAACACATGCATCAAAGTTCTCCCATCAAACTGTAATTGTGATAAACAAAATAATTGGATTAAATTACATATTTTGATTGATATTTTCTAAATGATTGAATAAAATTGAAATCATTTAATTTATGTAGCATAATTCCTGATGAGTGACAAAGGCAATGGATTTGAGTGTGCTTTGACATATTATCTTCTTTATTTGTCATTAGGTTTTGACATGTCATTTTGATTAATGCTTCTGTTGTATAATCATTTACCACTAATAGAGTGAAACTCATTTGGAGTTGCAGTTCTAGTAGATCTTTAGATAATCATTATTGAAAGCCCTGAGTAACTTAACATGTGACTATATTATTATATGAATCAGATGATACTGTAATGTCACCTCTTAATTATGACAAATAAGGATCTCATTGTAATATGGTGAAGCATAACAATTTTTTTAGCACAAAAAAAATCAAGTATATATATTATGACATTGTTTTCTGAAATAAATTGAATATTGAAATGATCATGTTGAACTACTCTCAATGCCTCTCCTTCTCTATAGTTAAGAGTGTCTTTCCATATGACTTGTTGTTGTCCATCATCTCTTAAAATTGATCTTGACTCTATCATTTATGACATTTTTTAATTGACCTTTTCTTAGGGTTATATCCCTTAACTTTATTTTGCCTAGAAGTAAAATATTATAACTTGATAATAAAAGAGCAACATAAGTGATAATTAAAGTGAATTGTTAGATCATAATGTAAGTAAAAATACAAAATGAGGATATCATCATGAAAAAAATAGAAAAACCAACCCATATAAGAAAGGAACCAAGATAAGAACTCATTTGAGCACTTGAATCCTAGTGATTTTTAAAAAATGATGATACATTTTTTTTTCTTATATCTACCCCTCTTAGAAGATAGGTTTTGAAACCGTTTATATATCTTCAACAATAAAAGAAGTATTGTAAAAATAAAAAAAAATGTTGCTCAAACTCAATGACACTTGCATCATTAATAAAAGTAATAAGATAAAGAACTTTCAAAACCTATGTAACAATGATTTTGGATGAAAAAAATATATATATTATTTTTCAAATGACCTATAAGGGTAAATTTTGAAGGCTCTAACTTTAAAATATCCTTAAGAGTTTGTTTCAATTTTTGTGAGCATGCTAGTGTGATTTTTATATTCAACATTCTCCCCATGTTTATAGTTATAAGGATCAATAATAGATGATTTTTTTAAGTTTAAGTAATTTTTAAAGAAATCAGGGTGATGAACGTAGGTGATACAATATGAAGGTGTACTTATCAATATTTATGGTAAGATAAGCTAACAAAAACCTCAATATTCAAGGCTTAGTAACATCCAATTTGACCAGGACACTTCAAAACACTTATAGCCTAGAGAGCTAAGCAATAACAACATCTACTTACAAAATTTTGTTGAAGATAAAATCCTAAATACTCACCTAGTAAGAGTGGATCAACTGGATTAAGGCTAAAGGGTGTAAGGATTGCTTTGCTCTGACTAATATCTTTTGAAAAACAAATGCAGAAAAAGTTTATCGTGGTATACTACATCTACGCAGCTTCAATTGTGTAGTACCATATGTCCTAGCTTTAATTATTTATACTAAAATTTTTATTATCTGGGCAGTGTAAATAATATTTTCATTATTTTAAAAAAAGAATTTTTTAATTATTTTTAAATTTGTTTCGTAATCAATTATCTTTTCTACCCTTAGAGAATTTAATTGTTTTCTTTATGTTGTTCTCTCCTTTTTACTTATTTTGAAATGCATGGTATTAGTTTATGTGAGTTTTATTTAGAAAAAAATATTATGGCAACCTTACTTTATGCTTAACAAAAAATAGCTTAAAGGTTAATTAACGTAAATTAGCTTTTCTTGGCTACCAGATCAAGCATTCTTCACTGTCACACTTAATGGCTTGCATGATATCCAAATTTGTGATTTTAGTGAAAAAACATATGTATAACCGTTTTTTTATGCATAACAATAAGAAGAAGCAAAGTTTCATAATATCACTATTTTAGGGTTTAAAAAGGGTAAATCAAGAAGAACTTCACAATTTGATCTTACTTTTAACATGTTTTTAGGAGGAGAAGTTTTCCATTGAGGTGGAGAATGATAGGAGAAAAAATGGCTAGCTAAAGATATATTTTTTTGTGATTTATGCCATTGAAGTAATTGAATATAATATTTTTACTCCACTTTATGAACTATTATTTTCCTCTCATTTTCATTTTAATGTATAAAACAATTAATGAAGTGTTTTATTTCCATGTGTATGTTATAATGTGTTTTTCATAAAAAAAAATTGATTTTTTTTAATACTACATGTTGTACAATGACTTGTTACATACACACCATGGTATGAAAAATTCTCTGTAGCTATTAAATGATTTTGAGATTTATGATGTACGAGTGATGAATTTTCTTAATTCAATACATCATTACCATGTTATATCACTTGTATATTAAAAATAACATAATACTTTTTATGAATATATATAAGGAAAAAACCATGAAATTGTAAGTAATTATATGCCTGATGAATGCTTTCCTTAGACATTCAAATAATCTATGTTATTGCATTTCATGTATATAAAAGTAAATCTATGGGTGATCCATTGGTGGGATACTTCTCTTGTTAAAGAGGATGTGGAAATGACATATGTGAGGCTAAGTTAATAAATGTATCTTAAATGATTAAAAGAGGGGACATACAAGCAAGCTCTCTTAACTTTGTTAAGATAATAATGACATAAACATGTGTATATTATGTATTCAATGGACAATGATATGCTTGACCTTCCTTTTTAGAGGTGGTATTGAAATAGGTACCCATGACATGATGCTTAGAACCAAGATAATAATTTGAATTTAACTCATATGAATGAAAAGGATATTGAATAGGTAAAAATATTATTAATCATATGTATTCATAATTCTAATACCAAATCAAATGAAAATTGAATGTAATGGAATGATACTGTGTTTTATATGATGGAATTAATGTTAAGTCACAACTTTCTTAAATTGTTATATTAACTGAAATAATTACATAATTATGATTTATATGCATTGTAAGATTCTACTTGAAAGAATCTATAAATAAAAATTAACAGTACAAACATAGGATATATGATCTCCAATATATGAATATAAAAATAACCAATTAGTTTATCGCAATATGTCAAATGCTCCTAGCATAGTGATACGCCTAAAATATATAGTGTTTTTAGACACATTTTTATACATATTCTTGAGATATTGTGCTTTAATGGAATTTATTTTTGTGTTTTTCTTTCAGGTATAGGTGAAAAGGTGAAAAATGCTTAAAGAAGTGAAAAATGATCAAATTTGGAGCAAATATGTGAAAAATGTGCAAAAGTGTTTTGGCGCCTAAGCGTCAGATCCGGAGCTTAAGGGCCGGTTAAACAGAGAAAGCCGCGCCTAAGCACCAGAGGCCTCGCGCTTAAGCGCCAGTGGCAGCTATTGGATGAGTAAATTCAGTTTTTGCGAATTTTGAAGAGGTTCTTAAGGCACCTATTGGCTTAATAGGTTGTTACAACCGCCATGGATGAAAATTATTGCGAAAAGATGCATCTCTTGGGTAAATACATCAAATCAAGACACATTTTAAAGAGATATCAAGTCACCTTTTGGAGAATTATAAAAGAAGGAAGATTGAGACTTTGAAAGGGGTCCTGAAAGTACTGGAAAAGTTTAGAAAGTTCTAAAATTGGGGAATTAGTTGGAGAGATTTTCAGGCACCACATATTTATCATTTTCATTTTAATTTTATATTGAGAGTGTTGTAAAAGAGAAGAGATTCAAAGGAACTTCAAGAGTTTGGTGGAGGACTTGAGATAAGTTTTTATCTTTTGTTTTAAACTACTTTTGGTTTTAATTGAGACTTGTTGTTAGTTTGACAATGATTTCTACTTTTAAACTAAAGTGTGGTTTTGTTTTCTCTATAGATTCTGTGAAGTTTTCTTTATCTTTCTTCTTAAAATGATAAGTAATTAAGTGTTGGATGGAAGCTGTGGAGAGTATTGATCTTTAAAGTTGGAAGAAGTTGTGATGATTGAAATCCATGTACTTCATTTACTTCTTGATTTAGCCAATCCAGATGTTAAAATTTGTTGTGAGAACATGTAAGAACTGGGCTAGTATTGTCTCAATCAACAATTGGAAAGAAGCACATGAGGTTGTATGAATGAGAATGTAGTTCATATGATTGAATGCAAATAAATATGAAAATATTCATTGAAGGATGTAGATTTAGAGGACTTTAAAGTCATAGATTAAAGCCCCCAACTTGGTTTATTGTTTTAGGTTCTGATAGAAGATGTTAGCCCCCAAGTGGAGGGAATCGAGGAAACTGTAGAGTTAGAGCTAATATCTTCCCTGCCTAGTCTCTCTTCAGAACTATTCAAACTTTAAATTAGTCAATGTTCTTTATAGCATCTCTAGTAAGGGTAAAGAATGTTTTCCCTATTTGACACAGCACAATGTGCATACTTCCACAACATAATTCTTATACTTATTATTAATTCATGATAAGGAGGAAGATATTTTCATATTTAGTATTTTTCTTCTACAAAAACTCAAGTTATCTTTTTAAGTTTGTTCTGATTTTGTTAAAATATTAAAATTACTAAAAATATTCAAACTTTCTTTACAACAAAAATGTCTTTAGTTTAAATAATTGTCTTTTTAAAAATAAAAAGTTTTCCAAAAAGTGCATATTACATATCTTCCATGTGGGTTCGATATTCATGTCTTAATCAAAAAGTCCTATATTATTTGATAACGATGTGTATACTTGCATAGTATCCCAATTTATATAAATTAGAAGTTAAATTCTTATTTTTCTTCAGGATCAAGTTTTTGGTTTGTTGCGAAATAAAGAAATATAAGTGAAAAATATAATCAGAAATATTGTTATACCGTTGCATGTAAACAGTTTCAGGATCAAGTTTTTGGCGCCGTTGTCGGGGAAGTGAAGTGAAAATTATAAAGAATCTATTGATTTAAAAGCAAATTTCTATTTTTAGAAAGTCTTATTTAAACCTTAAGTTATTATATTTTATTTTGTGTGTGTTTAGTTTTATTTTATTTTATGTTAGTGTATGCGTAGTTCAGGTTCTGAAGGATTAGTGCCCTACGATTTTGAATTAGAGAGAACTGTTAGAAAAATCAGAAAAATAAAAAATTTAAAAATCTTAAAAAATCCAAAAAAATTACAGAACTGGCAAATCAAAATGATCAAAATACTGAAATTCATCAAGAGTTTATACCTTTAAGAGATTATGACAACCCTACTGTAGATGAACTTCATTGTAGTATTCAAAAACCTACTGTAGTGGCTAATTCATATTTGCTAATATCCAATTGGTATCAAATAATCAGTTTGGTGGATCACCAACTGAAGATCCAAATTTACATCTTGCCAATTTTCTAGAATTGTGTACTATATTTAAATACGATGTTGTATCAGATGATGTCATAAGACTTAGTTTATTTCCTTTCTCACTGAGGGATAAAACTAAGATGTGGTTGAATTTGTTACCACCTGGATCTATCAGAACTTGAGATGATTTAGCACAAAAATTTCTTGTTAAATATTTTCCATCATAATAAACTGTGAAGCATAAAAATGATATTACATCTTTTAATCAGTTTGAAGAGGAATCTATTTATAAAGCATGAGAAAGATTTAAAGAACTCTTAAGAAAGTGTCCACACCATGCTATACCAGATTGGATCAAACTGTTTATAATGGATTAGTTGGATCTCTTAGATCAATTATTGATGTCGTTGCTGATGGTTCATTGATGTCAAAACCATTTCATGATGCTTATGCTTTAATTGAAGAAATGATTACCAATAATTTTCAATGGCCTTTTGAGAGGGTGAATCCTAAGAAAGTAGTCAATATTCATAAATCTGATGTATTTACTATGTTAGCAAATCAAGTTGCTGCAATTTCAAGGAAGTTAGACCAAGTTGGAATGAATTTTTCTCAACAAATTTCCATGATTGAAGAGAATTCATTAGGCCAAATGGTAGATTCTCAAACATCATTAGAAACTTTGAATGTCATAAATAATATGCAGAATAACCTATATTCAAATTATTATAAACCAGGTTGGAAAAACCATCCCAACTTTAACTGGAATAATAATTCGGGTGGTAATAATCAGCAATGGGGGAACAACCAAGTAAACCCATTGGGAAACTGGAACAATCAAGAGAATAATAATTATAGATCTACTTATCCTCTGGGTTTCAATAGTAATACACAATTTAAGAAGAAGAAGTTGTCTATAAAAGAAGTGGTGTTATAAATGAGAAATCAATTACAAAGTCAAGGAGCTACAATTAGAAATATTGAGAATCAACTTGGACAAATAGCAAATTCATTAAGTAATAGATCCCAAGGAACACTTCCTAGTAATACTGAATCAAATCTAAAAGACCAGAATAAAAAACAAGTTAAAGTCGTTCAACTTAGAAGCGGAAGAGAGTTGAAAGGTAGGGTTCAAAAAGAAACTGAAGTAGAGAGAGAAGAAACTGAAGAATCAAAAGAGGACCGGAAGAGAGTTGGAAGATTGTTCAATAAGAAATTTAAGTAGAGAGAAGAAATTGAAGAATCAAAAGAGGACACTCCAAAAGATTCTAAGAGACCTATTTCTCCACTGAAAATTGATTTGGAAAAACCACCACCTCCATTTCCTGAGAGACTTCATCAGCAGAAGTTGGATAAGCAATTTTTCAAAATTTCTAGAAATATTTAAGAAGCTTATAATTAATATTCCATTTGCTGAAGCCTTATAACAAATGTTAAGCTATGTAAAGTTTATGAAAGATATTCCCAATAAGAAAATGAAGTTTGAAGATAATGAGACTGTTGCACTTAGTGAGGAGTGTAGTGTTATAATTTAGAAAAAGCTTTCTGAAAAGCTTAAAGATCCTGGTAGCTTTACAATTCCATGTGCAATAGGAGATAGATTTTATGGGAAAGCTTTCTGTGATTTAGGTGCAAGCATTAACTTTATGTCATTATCAATATTCAAAAGATTGGGATTAAGAGAAATAACCCCTACTACTGTAACTCTGCAGTTAAGAGATTGTTCGATAACATACCCTAAAGGAGTTATAGAAGATGTCCTAGTGAAAGTGAATCAATTTATCTTTCCTGTTGATTTCATTGTGCTAGATATGGAGGAAGATAAAGAGATACATATCAATTTGGGGAGACCTTTCCTAGCCACAGGAAGAGCAATGATAGATGTGCAGNGAATTAACAATGCGCGCCAATGATTAAACTGTTACTTTCAATATTTCAAAATCAATGAAATATCCTGCAAAAGGTAAAGATGATGAATGTTATAAGATATCTAAGTGAATGCCATTTCAAAACAACTTATGAAGAAAATTTGAAGAAAAAAGATTTGGAACACGAGCAAGAAGAGGAATTAGATCGATGTGAAGAACTTTTTAAGGAAGATTCAAAACTATGTTCGAGAAAGTTTTGAAATTTTGGACACGATAGACAAAGATAAATCATTTTATCCATCAATTGAAAAATCTCCAGAACTTGAGTTGAAGTTACTTCCTGAACATTTAAAATATGCCTTTTTAGAAGTTTCCTCTACTTTTTTAAGTTATAATTTTCTTAAAATTAATGATGGAAGAAGAAGAAAGGTTGATGAAAATTTTAAAAAATTTTAAGAAAGCCTTTGGATGGACAATTGCTGATATTAAAAGAATTAGTCCTTCAATTTGTATGCATAGAATCCATATGGAAGAGAACTGTAAACTCAGGGATGATCCTCAAAGGAGACTGAATCCTGTTATGAAAGAAGTTGTTAAGAAAGAAATTTTAAAGTCTAAATGCTGGAATTATCTACCATATTTCAGATAGTGCTTTGGTTAGTCAATTCACTGTGTTCCTAAGAAAGGAGGAGTAACTGTAACTGTGAATGAACATAATGAATTAATACTTGCTAGACAATAGGGTGGCGAATATGCATTGATTATAGAAAATTAAATCTTGCCACTATGAAGGATCATTTTCCATTACTAGAAATTAGGAATTTTTATGACATTTTGGATTTTACAGACGATATATTAAAGACTTTTCAAAGATTGTTAAGCCATTATGCCATTTATTGGAGAAAGATGCAATTTCCAATTTTGATGAAGAATACCTAAAAGCTTTTAATTTATTAAAAGAAAAATTAATCACTGCACTAATTATAGTTTCACCAAACTGGGGAAAACATTTTGAATTAATGTGTGATACTATTGATTATGCTATATGAGCTGTTTTAGGACAAAGATATGATAAAACTTTCAAAGTAATTTACTATGCTAGTAAAATTCTTAATGAAACTCAAATCAATTATACAACAACTGAAAAAGAGTTATTAACAATAGTATATGCTTTGATAAATTTAGAACATATTTAATTGGAACTCATTGTGTAATGCATACAGATCATTCTGCTATTAAATATTTAATGAAAAAGAAGGATACTAGACCTAGACTTATAAGGTGGATTCTTCTTTTGCTAGAATTTGATTTTAAAATAATAGATTGAAAGGGGACTGAAAATCAAATTGTTGATAATTTGTCCAGGCTTGAGTTAGAAAAATCACTCTGTTTTGAAAAAGAAATTAATGAATATTTTTCAGATGAAAAATTGTTCACTATTAATGAGTTGTGTATTCCGTGGTATGTCAAAATTGTGAACTTTATTGTTAGCGATATTATACCCTATGGAATGACATACCAACAAAAGAGGAAATTTATTTCTGAAGCTAAGACTTATTTTTGGGATGACCCGTTTTTATATAAACAAGGAAAGAATCTAATTATTCAAAGATGTGTACCATTAGAAGAAACTTATGAAATCATAAAAAATGTCATAATTTTGATTTTGGGACATTTTGTTGTTGATAAAACAACATACAAAATTTTACAATCTGGATTCTATTGACCAACAATTTTTAGAGATGTTAATGATTATATTAAAACATGTGATAGATGTTAAAGAGTAGACAATATTTCTATAAGAAATGAGATGCCCCTCAATTATATGCTAGAAGTTGAAATAATTGATGTTTTGGATTAGATTTAATTGGACCATTTATACAATCTTTCAGAAATTTATATATTTTGTTAGCAGTGGACTATGTTTCCAAATGGATAAGAGTTGTTGCTTTACCTCGATGTGATGCTCAAAGTGTTGCAAAAATTTTTGAAAACGAACATATTTTGTAGATTTGGGATGCCGAGAGTTATCATTACTGATGTGGGAAGTCATTTCAGAAATGTTATAATGGAAAAGTTATTAAAGAAATATCATATAAATCATAGGATTGTTACTGCTTATCATCCTTAACAAGTGGTTTGGTTGAATTATCCAATCAGAAAATTAAAATAATTATGGAAAAATCTGTGAATCCAACAAAAATAGATTGGTCAGTCAAACATGACTATGTTTTGTGGGCTTAGAGGACTACATAGATAACTCCTATAGGAATGTCCCCATATAGGCTAATATTTGGGAAAGTTTGTCACTTACTGACAATGACTTTATATATGCTTAAAAATACAAGAATTTGATACTGTTGCTAGAAAATTTAAGTCCCCAGCAACGACACCAAAAACTTCACAACAGTTATAGATTTGATAAAAAATGTGTATAAAATATTCAATACTTGCAAAGCCACACTTATCAATGCAAGTATATGTATTGCTCAAGTAATACAGTGCTCTAATGGAGTCCTGGATATCGATCCCACATGGAGTAATACTATAGGCTACGAACTAGGATTTAGAAAATCAATACTTAATAACAACAATACAGTTCAAATTGCTTATTTGTCACTAAAAAGCAATTAAAATAAATATGTAATTTTAACAAACTCTTAATTAACTAATTCTACTAATAAAGTTTCTAATGTAAAGTTTAATATATAAGAAAACATCATTCTCCTTGTCAGGAAATTAAAGTGAATGGATAAAGTGAATTAGTTCAAATTATATTATGTCAAATAGGAGCATACCTACTTTGGTCTAGACATAAAGAACATTGACTAATTCTATGCTTGGTTACTGAATCTGAGGCTAGGCTGGGAGGATACCAGCTCTCACTTCGGAGCTCCCACGTTCACCTCGCCTGAGGGCTAATATCGACACTTCAACACCCGAACGATATGACCTAATTGAGGATTTTAGTCTGTCACTCTAAAATCTCCAATTCTACATCCGATAATTTTATTTCCCTATTTATTTTCACCCAACTTTCAAGGACTTTGACCTCCCTAAATCTTGGATATAATCTTCACTTTGGTTGTAAAACTCAACATATTTTAACAAATCAATTGGCTAGATTGAAAGTAAATTAAGATCGAAGTGAAAAGATCATAACAACTTCTTTAACATTCTCATGGCTCAACCAATTTAAATCATCATTTCACAAAATCTCAAGACAATGAGAAAGACAGAGAAAACTACTCAGAACTCATGGAGAACAATTATAGTCGGCTGAGCCGACTAGCCTTCTCTCTTTCAACAAGTGGAATAAAGTCCAAAGAAGATGGTTGAGAAGCTCCCTAGGTTAACGAAAGGTCCGAGGATTCCTCAACATTTGATCTAAGGTTGCTTGGGGTTGGCTCATTTAGGCGGTGATCCCTCAAAGCCCATAATTCATCAAAGATTATTTTCGATCGATCATAATAAATTCATCAGTGATAGGGTTTTAAATGATAACTTTGGTCTCGAATACAAAATGAATTAATTTTGAACCCAGGACAATCCCTACTTCCTAATCATCCTCCTCCTTCTTCTTTAGTACTATCCTTGATAACGCTCAAACTTTTATATCTATATCATATTCTCCATCTCATCAGGAGTGACTCACAATGCATGGGTCATTGCACCAAATTGTGCGGTGTTCAGCGCCAGTTCACTTTCCTCATGTCCGTATACTCAATGACAGATGAATGTTTACCCAAGACAATCGAAGCATGCCCACGGACCTACTACAAGACTCCATTCTTCTTTTCTAGGGTCCTCTGGTAGGCTTAGCGATGATTCCCTGGTCCTCGTAGAACTTTCAATTCTTTATCTTATTTTTCAGATCGGTCAAATGAAAATTTTGAGTCAAGTTGAATGCAACATAGTCGTCGAGCTCCACTCTGATAGAAAAATATGGGAGAAAAACTCATGGGACCAAGAGATCTCCATTCGTCCTAATTAAATGAAAAAAAGTCATGATTGTCGCGATCGAGCTTGGTTTTATCTACACTGGGATAACTCTGTAATGATTGAGTATCAATTAGATCTTTTGGTAGAATGACAGTCAGAGTCCCACCAAAACTTATCTAGTAGAAGATCATATCTTCTCTCAAGTAGTCGGTTGCCCTCATCTCTGGCTCTACCGCCTTAATCACTAACTACACTTGTGTAATACACACAAGTGTTCTCCAAGAGACTCACGTTGAATGAAGTGAGTGTAGACCTTCAGTCACTTAGATTGAGCCGAATAATTGTGGATAATATTTGGAGACCATTGGAATGTTAAAAGAAAACCAACTCAAAGAGGAGTCAAGAAATGATTGAATGGAAGGAAAAGAAAATCTGAAAGCGTAAGCCATGTTTTCCCTTTAACCTTATATATAAGGTATCCAGGGAATGAAATGCCTCGAATCCGTACCTCAATCTTTGGAGAATCACACCAAATCGATGCAAAAATTGAGAAAATAAAATGATATGAAATTTTTAAAATTTCCAAAAAAATAAATTTTATTACCCTCTTCCTCTACTTGGACTCGGAAGATCAAACTAGTTGACCGAACTTCCACCAGCTACATCTAAAGAGTCATCACCTCCATCCAGAGGGTCATCATGTCTACATAAAGGACCACCAGCTCTTCCTTTAAGTCTAATATGGCAACATCCATCTACAGGCTGACTTCCCGATCGAAGGAGTCCACCATTTTATCCATCTGGCGAGCCAATGATGATGCTGATCTCCACCGAACGTCGATCTCTCCTTCACCGTCCTCAGGACCAGACAGACGGTTGGGTGCACTTGTGCTTTGAGCTGTAACATAAGGTCCCTCAACCGCCTCTGGAGCGAAGGGTTGGTCGACATCCATTACTGAGAAGCCGATGATATGCACGGCTTCCTCTGCAAGAATAATCAAATATCATAAAAAGAAAAAAAATGAATAAATTCACTTAGTGGAAGGAAAATAAGTTATCATACCAATCATTCGTTCCATGTCAGACGAACGTAAGCTCTCACCAGCAAGCTTTTGGACAACCGCTTGACTGACTTCAACGATTGAGAGAAAGGGTGTTGCATTTTCGCATGGCTTGACCTTGGTCTCGGCAACCACCTGGACCGGTTCCTGAGCCGGCCTTTAATTGATCGGATCCGGAGCAAAGACCATTCACTAGTGGCATGCACCTCAAGCCTACTCC
>JXCR01145941.1:119045-133608 GCA_002079205.1 Phalaenopsis hybrid cultivar
CCTTTGTCTTTCTTTCAATTTTCAGGTCTTTTGGGAGCGATTTCTATGCTGGTAATATGGGTGAAGAAGGATCTGTTCACAATGCTGGCCTTGCTGCTGTTTACTACAGCAAATGCAGGGTTAGCAATGGCGGATGTGACCATCGACGCCTGTATTGCGCAGAACAGTATTACTCACCCTTCCCTCGCGGCCGATATGCAGAGCCTCTGCGGCTTCAGTTCTTCCATTGGAGGCCTGCTTGGCTTCTCTATCATCGCCCTCCTCATGGATGCAATTACTTCTCAGGTTGCCTCCAAATACATTATAAATATTATAAATATGATTAATAATTTAAAAATATATGATTTACGTTCATACCACTTGATTCTAACACTCAAATTTTACATTTTACATTNCTTTACTACAGCAAATGCAGGGTTAGCAATGGCGGATGTGACCATCGACGCCTGTATTGCGCAGAACAGTATTACTCACCCTTCCCTCGCGGCCGATATGCAGAGCCTCTGCGGCTTCAGTTCTTCCATTGGAGGCCTGCTTGGTTTCTCTATTATCGCCCTCCTCATGGATACAATTACTTCTCAGGTTACCTCCAAATACATTATACATATTATAAATATGATTAATAATTTAAAAATAGATGATTTACGTTCATACCACTTGATTCTAACACTCAAATTTTACATTTTACATTTATGATGACAAATATATATATATATATATATAATAATTTTATATTAATATTATTATTACATTTTATTTTATTTATATTTAGAAGTTTGTGAAATGAGCAGGAGGCACTTGGCATGCTAAGCTTTCCGGCTTTACTGGTACTCTCGGTTGGAGTTGTGCTGAAAGAACAGCATGCACAGGATTTTTCATATTGTCAGGTAATAGTGAAATCGATGAATAACTGGAATTAGGGCTCTCAAAAAAGCTCGTTGCTTGTGAATTATTCGTGTTCGACTTGTTAAGTTGCTCGTGTTCGGCTCGTTTACTTGACGAACGAGCCGAACACGAACAAGTTTTTAAAGCTCGAATTATAAACGAGTCGAACNAGTTGGAGTTGTGCTCAAAGAACAGCATGCACAGGATTTTTCATATTGTCAGGTAAGAGTGAAAGCGATGGATAACTGAAATTAGGGCGGTCAAAAAAACATGTTGTTCGCGAATAGATCGTGTTCGGCTCGTTAAGTAGCTCGTGTTCAGCTCGTTAACGAACGAGCCGAACACGAACAAGTTATTAAAGCTTGAATTATAAATGAACCGAACACGAACAGTTTTTTGTTCACTCGTGTTCAACTCGTTTTAGCTCGAAATAAAAAAATTATATTATTATTTATATAATAGTATATTACATATATTATTTATATAATAATATATTATATATATTTATATCNTTGTTCGCTCGTGTTCAGCTCATTTTAGCCCGAAATAAAAAATTTATATTATTATTTATATAATAATATATTATATATATTTATATCTAAGTTTAAAACGTAATTTCTCGTGTGTTAATGTGATTATGCGTCTTCTTTTGCATATATTTGATCTAGGTTCTAATCCAATACTTTACATATATTTTTTCAGTTTAATGTTAACGAGTCAATTTCGAGCCGAACACGAACACGAATATTTAAATCAAGCCGAATACGAACACAATGTTCACGAGCCGATTTCGAACACGAGCCGAACACGAGCCCAGCTTGAGCTAGCTCAAGTTCGGCTCATTTACAGCCCATTTGTGATTCAAGAATAACAGAATGTCAACCTAAATTATTTTCGATATTATATTAATTATGCCAAATAATTTCTGTAGATAGACTAAATTCCTTGGAAGCATAAGACGATCGAGACAGCCCGATTTATTATAAAAACATTTGAGCAACCAAAGTATATAATAAAATTTTATTTACATACATACCATGCCGCTCAATTCATATAATTTTACTTATTACATTTATACCACCCTAATCTTTCATATCACATTAAAAATATCACTATTTTAAATAAAAAAAAAATGAAATATATATTTTCATGCATAGATGGTATGCCCGTAAAAATTGAAGTATAGATGTTAATGCTAAAGTAATATTGAAAATAACGACTTACGAGCAAATTTCGAGCAGGAACGGATCCAAATAGCTCGATTAGACCTAGTTAGTTTCAATTTTGAGCCCAAAAAGCCAATTCCAAGCTGAAACAGATCTAAATAACTCACTAAGCCAGCTCGTTTCAATTTCAAACCGGATCGAGCTCGATTCAGTTTTGAGCCGACTTGACCCAAAATCGAATATAACAAGCCAAAGCGGATTTCGAGCCACACTAAACATATTCAAGCCGACCTCAACTCGGCTCTAAATCGGATCATTTGATGACGTGATGACATGTTTCTACCGAGATAGGTGAATAGTTACATTTGTCATAAACATATATAATACATACTAAAATGATTTTTTTTCCATTTTCTTGCACTTCTTGTTTAATTACATATGAAACACCTAAACTTTTATATTTATATATTTAACCCCTAAATCTTTAACATATAAATATAAATTTTTTTAAGAAATTAAATACACCTTTTTCTATATGATACCACAGAGCTATGAATCAAAATATTAAACTTTAGGTGGTAGATTTGAAATTACATAAGAATTGTATGGTATGGATGTAAATCCTGTGCGTTTCAGGATAAACAGTTTATCTTGAAACGCGGTCCGGTGGTCGACCACGGGAGTCAACCCACGGTCTGCGTTTAATGTAAAAAAGCTAAATGCAGCAAACATCGTTATCAAATATGTGCAAAATAAACGGTTATGCAGTGTTTTCAAAAGCGTCGCCGCACTTAGTTCAATGAAATTCTTACACTTGTACTATGCCAATTACTCCAACAATAATTTTGAATTTACATGTTCAGATCTACCAGAAGCTAATGCAAGCCAATCAGACAATGTGGAAGACATTGATGTGCGCTGAGGTGTGGAAGCCATGCATCTTTACCTTCGCTTCTCTGGCTCTCAGTTTGAACATCCAAGAGGGAATGTTCTACTGGTACACAGATAGCAGCACTGGTCCATCCTTCTCCCAGGTTAGGAATAAGGAAGATTTGCCAACATACCACTCAATTCCTATGTATTTACATATCTAACACCAAAACTTCAACTTTTACATACATACCGCCTTACGTATGTTCAAAGTTAAAATGATGGTGTTTTTTAAAGTTTTGGTGTTTGATATGTAAATACATAAGAATTGTATGGTATGTATGTAGATGCCCCGAGAGTTAATTAAAACTGGAGCTGTTGGTAAAAGATTTAAGTCAAATTTAACTTAAATCTCACGAGACAGAAAAAAAAATGGCATTTTTAAAATCGAAAATATAGTAAATCAGGATTTCTTTCAATTTCTTCCAAGTTTTTCTTAAATCTGAGATTTATTAAATCATACTGATGGCATGATTTAGTAAATCCAGATTTGATGAAATTACTAAATACGTTACCAAGCTGCCCTATATCTACTGCTTACTGGTGAACAAAACATATTTATGTTGCAGAAAAACATCAGTTTCAATTATTCCATTGGGTCTGTGGGATCCTTGCTCGGTGTCCTACTATACCAAAACTCACTCAAGGACTATTCCTATCGTTGCCTTCTATTTTGGACTCAGCTCCTCACAAGCATCCTTGGATTTCTAGACCTTGTGCTGGTTCTTCGCTTGAACCTCAAGCTTGGCATCCAGGATTACATATTCATGGTGATTAATGAGGCCATTTCGCAGCTGATCGGTCGTGTGAAGTGGATGCCAATCCTTGTGCTGAGTTCACAGCTCTGTCCTAAAGGGATAGAAGGCACCTTCTTTGCATTGTTGATGTCCATTGATCATGTTGCTTTGCTTGTTTCCTCATGGGGTGGTGGCCTAATGCTTCAGCTCCTTAAAGTTACTAGAACGGAGTTTGGCAATCTTTGGATGTCTATTTTGATTCGAAATTTGTTGAGATTGTTGCCTCTTCTGCTATTAAATNCCATGTCTACATAAAGGACCACCATCTCTTCCTTTAAGTTTAATATGGCAACATCCATCTACAGGCTGACTTCCCGGTCGAAGGATTCCACCATTTTATCCATCTGGCAAGCCAATGATGACGCTGATCTCCACCGACCGTCGGTCTCCCCTTCACCGTCCTTAGGACCAAACAGACGGTTGGATGCACTTGTGCCTTGAGCTGTAACATAAGGTCCCTCGACCGCCTCTGGAGCGAAGGGTTGGTCGACATCCATTACTGAGAAGCCGGTGTATGCATGGTTTCCTTTGCATGAATAATCAAATATCATAAAAAGAGAAAATGACTAAATTCACTTAGTTGAAGGAAAATAAGTTATCGTACCAATCATTCGTTTCATCTCAGACGAAAGTAAGCTCTCACCAGCAAGCTTTTGGACAACCGCTTGACTGGCTTCAACGATCGAGAGAAAGGTTGTTGCACCTTCGCGTGGCTTGACCTTGGTCTCGGCAACCACCTGGACCAGTTCCTGAGCCGGCCTTTAATTGATCGGATCCGGAGCAAAGACCTTTCACTAGTGGCATGCACCTCAAGCCTACTCCCCATCTCACGTTGAACTGACATTAACTTAAATGACTCAACCACTTCCTCCACCCTTTGCTTTTTCTGAACCACTTGCTTAACTAAATTCTCTTGCTCTGGTTTGCTCCCTACTTCCAGCCACTTCAAGTCGACTCCCCACCAGAGTACACAATACATACATAGATACATACATAGACATAAAAAGTGTTGCTTTTCAGCAAGAAGACAACTTCAGAGAGTTCCACGCAAATTCTCCAAGCATGAACGTCCACTACAAGTAAGCCAGAGAACCTCTCTGTAAGCAGAGCCTAAAAAGACATGAATCCTTCTAACAAAGAAACAATGTTGGAGGAAAAACTTGTAAACGATGATGACGACAGAGAGTTATGCAGGGATCCTCGTTATCCCTTCCATTGGTTCAAAACGCTGGCAAATGAGATGCATTGGAGCTTCATTTACGGGATAGTGGTGGTTAACGGCATCAACCAGGGGCTGGGCGGCGCCGTNCATATCTTTTTGTCTAGAAAAATTCTTCAAAAAATAAAATTCATGTGATACGCATATGTTATTTCGAGTAAATGTAGCAAATTAAATCAAAGGAAGATTCATAATACAATATTAGGTATTAAAGTGGCATACAATACATACATCTATTTCTTACAAAAATACCATAGGGTGCTCTATATCATCTATTGTTTCAATGCCCCATATCATCTTCTACAAAACATTGCCCATTGTCCAAGTAAATAAACTCTTGAAATCAAGAATTGACAACAAAAGCATAAATTGGTAACATTATAATGTGGAAGAAATCAATGGAAGCCTCCAAGACTTAATTGTGGAGAACAAAAACCCAGCTGAGAAGAAAAATCTAGTGAAGAGAGAGTTCATAGAAAAGAGACTATGAAAGAGTCGACAGTTGCGAGGCTTGAGATACAGAGAGAAAGGAAGAGGAAAGCCTTGTGGCTAGAAGAAGGAAAAGGAGATATTAGACATAGCGGGGTTGTCTGGCAATGGATTTAGGCGTGATTTACGAAGGATTTAAGCCAAATTCTGTCATATAGTCACTTTGCGCAAAATAAATCCTGTGATTTTGTAAATACAGCTTCTGCAAATTTCGTTTGTTAATCCCATAAATCCTAAATCGTATGAATTGAAGGATTTAACTTCGCGAAGTTAGGATTAAAGATGTGGGCTTCGATTGTCTCCACCAGCCATAACTACTTCTTAAATCATCTTTGAAATTCCCAAACAATTCTATCAGATTTACAGGATTTAGCAAATACATTGTTGCACAGATTTCTGGATTTAACACATTCAAAATTTAGTATATTCAGACTTACGGGATTTACTAAATCCTAATAACTTAAGACCATATGTTGTCAGACAGCCCCAACATGTTTCGAATGAGAAATAGCATTGGAGACAGAATGAAAGGAAAAGTTCATTTCTTCAATGATCAATAACACCTTTTTCGGCACATTCATAAGCCTGCAATATCTAATTGTAGTAAGAAAGATCAGTCCTAATAGCATCAAACAAATTGAAGCATGTCCTAATCTATGTTGCTCTCCTGGTGAGGGTTTTTCAAGAAAATCATGCAGATCATATAGAAACACATAAGGTGCTGAATCACATGAGTATAACAATTTTCAAGAACGAGCAGACTAAGATAGGTAGACCATTCCAGCACGAAAAAAGCTAAACCTAATCTCGTGTTAAATAAATTAATTGATAAAAAAGAATTGGATTGAACTAGGTCGGCGCTTTTCTTGCAATCTTGAGCGCGAGAAAATGAATGACAAATGAGGGTAAGACAATCAGGTAGGAGCTGGCTACTTGGCCAAAGAAAAATATGTTGAGATTTTCACACATATTTTATACTGTTTTGATTATATTGCACTTTAAAGAAATGTATTTTTGATGTTTTGTTGCAGGAATGATGAATTAAGATCATTGGAGTAAAAATATGAAAAAAGAGCGAATTTATGGTGAAAAGGACCAAAATGTGAAAATTTGAACAAGGGCGCCGACATCGAGCCCAACGATGCTGACAACAAGAAATTCCCGAGAGTCCATATTTAATGATTTAGAAAGCCCGCCGACGGCGCCCTCGAGGCCGCCAACGGCGAGATCGGCGGNAGATCGGCGGTTATGTCAAACAATGCATTGGAAGAGGATGAATTTGGGAAGGATGCTTAGGCAACTCTTGGGAAAACTCATCCACAACTTTAAAAGAAGATTTTGGCCGAAAATGGAAGAGGTTCTAGAGGCTCTCGTGGTCCTGGAGGTTATAGAGGTTCCATTAGCGTGTAGAGAGTTTACTAGAGTGTCTAATTGTGATGAATTCTTCGAGAGATTGTGAGAGTAGAGGGAAAGTGATATATTTCTTCCTCCTTGCCGCTTTGAAGAGGAATTCCGTGTGATGTAAAGAATGGAAGAGATTCAGAGGAACTTCGAAGAGTTTGCTTGGGGAGAAATTAGAGATAAGTGTTATTTACTTGTTGTAGTTTGTATGACTTCACTTTTATATATGAATTCCGAGTTTTGTTGTGTCACCTACCGGAAGATTTAGTAAACAAGCGTAGGATTAGTCAATGTTCTTTATGCCTGGACCAAAGGGTAAAGAATATGTATGCTCTTATTTGGCACAATATAAATTGAACTAATTCATTTTATCCATTCACCATAATTTCTTGACAAGGAGAAGACACAACACAATTTGAACTGATTCACTTAATCCATTCACTATAATTTCTTGACAAGGAGAAGATTCTTATGACACCTATTACTTTCAAAGAATTAAGTGAATCAAGGAACTATATATGTACATAAAAATGTGATTGGATGAATCTTAAGGAAATACAACGATTCATGCAAAGAAAGTAGCAATGAATCAAGCAATCTAGCATCATTTCGGTCGATCGAATCATAGGCCGGCCGAATGAAAGTTTGTTTGAACTAAAGAATGTTGCACACCTAGACCGACAACAAGTTAACTGATGCAAAGACATTCACAAGATCAACGATAACTTAGCAGAACTCTCACCAAACTTTCTATGAAGATTTATTGAGGGAAGGAATGTTGTTTATTAGATTACGGTGATGCATCTTCTACCTGATGGAATAACCCTTCTTAAAGAAAATGAATCTTCACGATGGATTCCCTTAGAAAAATTGACCGAAGATTGTTTGTCAGCCGAATGACCTTTGGCCGACTGAACAAAGATCGTACATCTAAGCCAAGTAGTTATAAACTTGAAACGGTGTTATTAGCACTCACAAATACGGAACGATCCCAACAACACTTTTTGAGGTCAAAAGATGTTAAAGTCAGTTACAAGTTTATTGTAACGTTGCCATTAAGTGAGATAATCATGTAATTTACTGTACATCTCATATGGCCTATAAATAGGGAGGTCTGCTATTGAATTTATTTCTGGAGATTTAGCATTACTTGGAACCACCATTTTCTTCTTTTTCTCTAAATTTCTCTCATTCCTCTTATCACACCAACGTCCTATGACCTGGGTGTGGCCCGAATAACATTTTGTGATTCAACACTATAGATTTATATGCATGTATGTATGTGTAGATAATGATCTAGAAGATCATACTTGGATATCATAAGATGTACTGTGCGGGAATCCACCATCGCCTCATTCATATGGAGAAAAAGGTTTCTAAATGAAATGTTGCAATTTTAATTTTTATTGGTTATTGATCCGACCATCTTGAGAATTTTCTTCAATATAATTATATTGTACTAATTATACTGAAGTATTTTCTAACTTGTAATTGAAAAATACATGAGTAAAATCATACAAAATTGTTGTACATAAAAAGATATTCTGCATAATTCATCGAGAAAAACAACCAATATATATATATATATATAAATAAATAAANTCCAAAAAAAATACTTAATAGCAAGATCTTTTAAATTCATGATTTTTACATATCTATAATAAAGTAACACATATCTGTATTCATGATTAAGAAATTTTAACTTGAAGAAATTTGATCTTGAAGAGATTGAGTTTTTTCTATAATTCCTTGAAACTTTCTATACTTTCTGATGGAGGGAAATGTACGTGGTGTGTTAGGTAGAGAGATGACCAATTCTCAAATTCATGCTCTATTTAACCACCATCTATCAAGGGGGTTACTAACCAATAGGATTTATGATAATTTAATAAATTAATTTATTTTTATTAATAAAATTAATGATATAAGTTAATAACATTTATTTATTTTAGGGGTTATATGAGTTACAAAAATAAATATCATAAGTTATGACATAAGTTATGAGTTAAGAAAATAAATAACTTAAGTTATCAAAATAAACATCATAAGTTGTCATAATTTATGACATAAGTTATGCGTTAAGAAAATTAATAACTTAAGTTATCAAAAATAAATCTCATAAGTTATTAAAATAAATGTGAGTCATANTTCCGCACTATTTTTACATTTTTTAAAAATAATTAAAATAATACAAAATAACACAATGTGAAATCGAAACCTAACAATATTGCTGCCAAAAGTTTGGTGGAGCAAATGTACTTCCAAATCTATCTTAAAGAAATCGTGGTTGGAAGTTAAAAAAGATCGTTATTGTAGTTTTTCAACTCTAATACTATCAATTATTTATTTAGTATTTGAAACTTATTTTTTAATCCCTAAGGGAATAATTATTTCGTCGTTAGCAATCGTATTCACGTGGCACACGTAGGACCCACTCGTCCATTATTGCGTTAACGTTGCTCCGCGAATTTGTGGAAGCTTTATTGTTCTTCAATTGTGGATTTTGGGGAAAAATTTGCACGCAGTGCTGCGTACATAATAAATATTATATGAACATTTTATTTACATTATATTCGTGTTATATTCTTTGTAACTTCCATATAACTTTCATGTGATCTATATGTAACCTACATATATGTGAAATAAAAAACACTGAATTTATTTATAAGTTTATGTAGGTTATAGAAAAGTTATATAGAAATTACCTGAACGTAAAAAAAATAAAAAATAAAAAATAAAAAAAAATAAAAAAAAATAAAAAAAAAACATATATAATGTCCGCATGACCTCCAATTTTTTTGCGGATTCTGGAGCATCGACGCTAATTTCAGGGACAAACCCGCTGGCGACTTGCCTTCCGCTTACATGTCTCCCAGTTGACGCGCTTAGTTTTATATTTAGGTGAGGACTTCTCGTTCTTCAGCTTCAACACCTTCCTCAATCCTCAAGGTTAGGTTTATTATTTTTTATGGTGTTTTTGATGATATTTTTTTTTCTTAATTTTCCCCGTTGTTTTATCCGTTTTGGTCAGTTGTATGATTGCTGGAATCTCTTGTTCAATGGGTATACGGAAGCAAACCCTTTTTTTTTGGGCATTTTTGAGTTGGTTGATTTTGGTTTTAGTATGAGTGGTTATCTTGGAGTTTTATCATTTGTATGTCTGTTCTGATATCAGCTCAAATTTACTGAAGAAATCGAGAATTCTAAGATCTAGAGAAGATAAGTGTCAGCAGGCTTTTCTGTTTTATTTTAATTGTATTTTGTGTCTGAAATCTGTAGGGTTTGATTTGTTGGTTAGAGTAAAGAATGCTCTTNCTTAATTTTCCCCGTTGTTTTATCCGTTTTGGTCAGTCGTATGATTGCTGGAATCTCTTGTTCNTCTTAATTTTCCCCGTTGTTTTATCCGTTTTGGTCAGTCGTATGATTGCTGGAATCTCTTGTTCAATGGGTATACGGAAGCAAACCCTTTTTTTTTTGGGCATTTTTGAGTTGGTTGATTTTGGTTTTAGTATGAGTGGTTATCTTGGAGTTGTATCATTTGTATGTCTGTTCTGATATCGGCTCAAATTTACTGAAGAAATCGAGAATTCTAAGATCTAGAGAAGATAAGTGTTAGCAGGCTTTTCTTTTTTATTTTAATTGTATTTTGTGTCTGAAATCTGTAGGGTTTGATTTGTTGGTTAGAGTAAAGAATGCTCTTGATAGAATGTCTGTATGTCGGTCTTTCCAAATGGCTTTGACATACTGTTTCAAGCAATATTTCAGCGAGATCTAGCTTTTAAATTTGGCCAAGGAGTATTTTGGGGGGATTTAATATCCTGTTATTTTAATAATTCTCATTTTGGCTGGTTATTGATTGAATTCAACATTTGTTAAATGCCATCATTCACTAGATTTAATGTATTTTAGGATTTCTAACTCTTATAAATCTTAGATCTCAAAACATATAGTTAAATAATGTATTGGGATTTGGCAAGATTTAATAGATGTCATCCCAAACAGTTTCAGGTTTTAATCTCCTCAAGATTTATTTCAACTGGATTTACAAATAGCTGAACAACCGACCCCTAATTGTTAAAGCATTTTATCTGATGCTGAAACGGAGGCTGTTATTAACTCAAAGGGGAAGTTGGATACCTTATAAGTTTCTCTTGACATCTACGAGGGCATATTTTTATTCAAGTTTCACATAGGTCCTTGAGGTTTAGGGTGCTTTTCATGGGAATCCCTTCTTTTCTTTTAGAGCTTTCCCTCTGATCTCTAATTCTATGAGATTTTGCAAGGATCCCCTGGCTTTATTTCTAGTTTTCACAGAGGTCTTTTTTGTGCTAACGATGCTAAATATTTGGTTAATTTAGCTTATCTGGTTTTTTATTAAATTGAATTGTTTTGACTGTTATGTTCAAAATACCGTTTGGCATGACATCTATTTGGTTAATTTAGCTTATCTGTTTTGACTGTTATGTCCAAAATACTCATTCAATATTGAGTAAATCATATATGAAAATTGAAGTTACATTCAGAATCTTAAAGAACTCATAAATTCAAATATTACATGCACAACAGACGTCTCACTTCACAATAAGTAATACAACAATTAAAATAAAAAATAAAAATATTAAAACAACTAACATTATTAAAATATTAATTTTGAAATGCTGATTATCAATTCTACGGGATAAATTTTTCTCCAAAGATGTTCTCCACATCTGATCACTATCCAATGTACGATTGTCAAACTGATTAGCCCTCCTAAAGAAGTTACAATCCTTTGTTGATCTATAATTTGGACCCATGTAAAATTTTGTCTCTTTGTTATTTTCCCTTCGTTATGTAAATATAGAGCACTGCATTTCATAGTTGCAGTACAGTACTTTGAAAGCGTTGGATGTCCTCGAGCTCATATCTTCTGAAAGTTCAAAACCACAAACATAAAATTAGCATACTCTAATAGTACAACTATGCATAATTTTATGAAAAATTAACTAATATGAATAGCATAATTATGTAGATAAAGATCTAAAATAACTATGAGGTGTTAGAGCAAAGGTAAACTGATGAATAATCCGTCATTATAAGAAGATAAAAGACCTTAAAAGAAAGTGGTTATTGGTTTCATTTAAACCATGTAATACCAAGCTCGTATATGTCACATAAGCATATTAGCACAATGACTCTCCAGAAGAGCCCCAACAGTTATATGAGTGGAAACGGAAGAGGATATCGACTTTCTTCTTGTCAAACTCATATATGTCAAAATCTAAGGCAACATAAAGACCATCCAGAAGAAACCCTAATATCATGTCTCATCTTAGATCAATTTATTTGTCCACCATTTATCTAAATCATTCATTGTTCGTTTTGTAGGATTCCAACTCAAACCTGTTACTCCTCTCTTTAATGCTTTCCTTAATTTCCACTTTTTTAACTGATCACATTTATTCTTCATTTGTAATCTATCATAATCTCTTTCAGTTTTCCCTTTTTTTTTCCAGTTCAGCCTCCTTCAGATAAAAATCACAAAAGATTAACATCGCATCTCTCTCCGATATAGCAGACGATCCACTTTTTTTCGTCTTACCCATCACCACCACTAGTTATGAAAACAAAAAATCAACATAAATCCTTACAAACAAAATGAAATACTCGTTTCAACAAAAAAATTTATTTCACTTGGTCAACTCAATTATGCTTAGACCACTTCAAAATTAACATATATAACACTAGTTTGTTAATAAAATGAAGCCCTTCTCGACTCACTTCAAATCATTCCATCAAATTAGATGAGGAGAAATAATTAGGAACTAGAATAAACAACAGATAAGACCAAAACGGCATTCATATACTAATGTGTTAATAAACATGAAGCGGCCATCATTCTGAACAAATGCATGTGATATGTCTTTAGTGTGTCTCATATTCATCAAATAGCTACTCCATCATGTGAATATATGCCATAATAAACTTGAAGCAGCCAATTTTCAGATCATAATGAAAGTGAGAAACAGTCTCATCATTCGGCTTTCCACCATATAACTCTATCATATCCCACAATATGTCAGAATTCCCAAAAACTTCCAGCCAATAACAACATGCATGCACACAAACTGCAAATTCCAAAGAAAGTCTCACTGCCAAAGCTTAAACATAATCAATTCAAAGAATTCAAGTGTAATCCTTGGCCATTGGTATAACATAGGAGGAAGTCCAGGAAAGGTTCAAGTCAGAATCATTACCAACTAAAAAACGTCAACAATTATCACCAAAGGAGGATAGCCAATAGCCACACAATCCGACAAGGCATTCATAATCCAAAGAGTTAGTTCACATAACCATAACAGCTTTAAGACGCGAATAATTAAAAGCTAAGCTATCTAAAAATAAACTTCAATAGAGAGATTACACCAAAGCTGAACAACAACTAATATAAATATCCTCTAATTCGAGCACATCCACCAATACATAAGCAATTACAACTTCAACTGCAAGCCTTAGCCACGGGTATGACATATGAACAAGTCCAAGAAATGATCGTGACTATTGAATCCTTACCTTATAACAGAAATCAAGCAAGAAATTAGGTAGAGAGAAAGTAACATCACTCTCAAAAAGGAATTTTCATTACCATGGGGATAATCAAATAACAATATCACTGCCAAAAAGAACATTGACTTCATTTTTTCAATTTTCGTATCACAACTAAACCAGAAACAACAAGAAAAACTTTCTTTTTCCTTGGGCTCAAGAGTATCCAAATTTGAAAAAAAATGTATAGCTCACTCCAGTTCCATCCAACAAACAGATCAACGAAACTATAAGGCCTAAAAAATAAAATGCAAAAAAATAGTATTTTCATCACCATTTGAATAATAGTACAACAACATTATCAAAATCACCTCAAAGAATAATCAACTGCTACTGGTATTATATAGAGCAAGAATAATCAAATTCATAGTAGGAGATATGCCAGGCATCAGAGTGATATGTAAAGTCGGCTAAATAAAAAAAATAAGGAAGGCAACAAAAAATTCTCAACCTAGATCTTTGAAATGGAAACGAGCACATACTGCAAGCGATAATCAGATCGGGCGAAGGGAAGAAGGAGGCATTGAGACTGTTAAAAAGTTACCAGATTAGGCCGACAAAAGAAGAAGAAGACGAAGGGGGTAACCTACCACTCGCTCTCAGCTTCTCTCGAAATGATCATGCGAATAATGGCTGCCCTTTCCGCCATGCACTTATTCACGATGAAAGGATATGAAGGTAATTTCACTCAAGGATAACCGCGGGCTGCATGCAATAATTATCAGTTGCATTTCAGCTTTTTTAGCCAACACTTTTTTACAAATGCACGTGAAACGTGTGAATCGAACACGATTAAGTGTGTTTTTAGGCCGCAAAGTAGTGAAAACGCTGCCTCAAACAGACCTTAGCCACATAGCATTTTGAAGATGAGGGGGAGGGTGTCTCGCTTCTTCTGCTTTTATATGTGATAGAGCAGACTTGCCGTAAGGATCGAGTCCTTGATAACTTGAATAAGTGAGTGGATGGGATGTTGGCTGCTATAGGTAATCTACAAAGCTAATTCTCTATCACAAATAGCGCCTAGCAAGCCTAGGCAACTTGAGGTCATTCAAGTGGCCAAAAAAAAAAAAAAAAAAAAATTGATGATGAAG
>JXCR01145941.1:146189-168510 GCA_002079205.1 Phalaenopsis hybrid cultivar
ATATATATATAGTTATGAGTATCATTTTTTAAAAAATTTAATAGACTACAAGACTACAAACTTTATAATCAATTAAATTATTAATTAAATAAATAAAGTAAGAATATATTAAATTATATTTTAATATAAACAATAAGATTTAATCTTGATCCAACCCTTAACATCCTACGGTTGTCTTATCAGGGTGGTTAAAAAGACTTTCTTCGCAAACAACTCATGTTCAACTCGTTAAGCAAATGAGCTGAACACGAACACATATTTTGTGTTTGAAATATAAAAGCGTCGAACACAAACAGTGATACTTTTTAACGAGTTGAGTCTGGGCTCGCTAGTTTTCGGTTCGTTTACATCCCTATCCTGCAATATGCTCAATTAATATATACTTTGAAGGATTCTATTTGGAACAATTCTTACTTACCTCTCTATTTTGAACAATTCTCCATACATTTCTAATAATATTGCGTCTTCTAAAAAAAAGCTGTGTTGTTTATGAGTTCCTGAAACTCTACTGTTAATGAAAAAATTTTGAGTAAAGCTTAGTATTTAAGACCATTAACTTCAGTGGAGTTGAGAGAATAAGTGGATTGTGTAGGTAAGCAAGTGTACTAGGATTGATAGAGGTGAGGATGTAAGAAAAGCAAGGATTCCTAGTGGCATATTTTCAAATTAGGAAGGTATTTCTATTATTAGCATTGCCTTGTTTATAAGATCCTTGGTTACAATAAGTAGCCAGCTCTCCAACTTTGAGCAGCTTTTTAAAAATTTTCCATTTTATGAGCTAGAAATCTATGATGCATTTTTCATTTTCGACAAAAATAAATCTCCTAATCAAAGATGGATTCAATTCTGTCGTCTTTTTTCTTTTTTTTTTTATTACTCTTCATGCAATGTTGGCTAAAATCAGGCTCGAATCAACACAAAGTTTCTCGAGATTCAACAATGCTAGAAGAATAATTTGAAAGACATTAACTTGTAATATCTTGTAATCCTTATTACAATTCATATATGACCATACCTAATATAAACATGCATATCAAAGGAAATTTAAACCGAACAACATAGCTTCGAGTCTATTGATGCCAAACATATGCAGAAGGCTTGATAACCTGTTAAGGGATATCTGCAAAAAAAGCAAATCAGACACGAATCATTAATAGCAANTTTTTTTAAAATTTAATTGACTACAAGGCTACAAAGATTTATTATTAATTAAATAAATAGAATAAGAATATATTAAATTATATTTAAATTACATTTTAATCTAAACAATAAGATTTAATCTTGATCCAACCCTCAATATCCTACGATTGTCTTATTAGGGTTGTTAAAAAGACTTCCTTCGCAAACAGCTCATGTTCAACTCGCCAAGCAAACGAGCCGAATACGAACACATATTTTGTGTTTGAAATATAAAAGTGTTGAACACAAACAGTGATACTTTTTAACGAGCTGAACACGAGCTGAGTCTGGGCTCGCTAGTTTTCAGCTCGTTTACATCCCTATCCTGCAATATGCTCAATTAATATATGTTTTGAAGGATTCTATTTGGAACAATTCTTACTTACTTCTCTATTTTGAACAATTGTCCATACATTTCTAATAATATTGCGTCTTCTTAAAAAAAGCTGTGTTGTTTATGAGTTCCTGAAACTCTACTGTTAATGAAAGCCTTTTGAATAAAACTTAGTATTTAAGACCATTAACTTCAGTGGAGTTGAGAGAATAAGTAGATTGTGTAGGTAAGTAAATGTACTTGGCTTGATAGAGGGGAGGATGTAAGAAAAGCAAGGATTCCTAGTGGCATATTTTCAAATTAGGAAGGTATTTCTAAGATTAACATTGCCTTGTTTATAAGATCCTTGGTTACAATAAGTAGCCAGCACTCCAACTTTGAGCAGCTTTTTAAAAATTTTCCATTTCATGAGCAAGAAATCTATGATGCATTTTTTATTTTTGACAAAAATAAATCTTCTAATCAAAGATGGATTCAATCCTGTTGTCTTTTTTTTATTACTCTTCATGCAATGTTGGCTAAAATCAGGCTCGAATCAACACAAAGTTCCTCGAGATTCAACAATGCTAGAAGAATAATTTGAAAGACATTAACTGGTAATATTTTGTAATCCTTATTACAATTCATATATGACCATACCTGATATAAACGTACATATCAAAGGAAATTTAAACCGAACAACATAGCTTCGAGTCTATTGATGCCAAACATATGCAGAAGGCTTGATAACCTGTTAAGGGATATCTGCAAAAAAAGCAAATCAGACACGAATCATTAATAGCAATTCATTCAACACTTTTACAACACGAGAAATGGCGAACCCTTTCAATTTACCTGTAATCCATCATATAGTTAGATTTTTCAACTCTCCCTAGTTGCAGAATTGTCTGCCTTCCGTGCTTCAGTTCATTACAAAAACAGGCATTATTGCTTTCATTTTTCAATTCAAATAGAAAGAAATTTCTCAGAAGTAGTTTTGTTAAAATTTACCTCCATCGTCAGCTGAAAGTTCTTAGCTGATGTTTGAATCTGAGAACCTGTTTTTCCAGCTCCCTGTCTGAAGTCTAGTTCATATCTCTTAGTGATCTACAAGGGAAAAAGAGTAGTAAAATAAAATAAAATGTAGATTTACACCCAAATCATTCAATTCATATGTATTTATTTAATTAACATCTAAACTTCAATTTTTACATAAATGCACATTGCACATGCATGAAAAGGTGTATTTCAGTTTTCATAAGTTTAAATAGTAATAATTTTTGTGTGATATGAATGATTTGGGTGGTATAGATATAAAAAGTAAAGTTTAGAGGTGTTAGATATGTAAATACATGGGATTGGGTGGTATGCATCTAAATGCCTCGAAATAAAATTATAAAATTATTAATGCATAAGCTAACAATCCTAATGATTCTTACATTGTTATAGTATGGCACCCTGGAGAATAGTTGGTCAGCTGTGTTTTTCTTCTCTTCCCAGTATTTAGGAAGACCAATGATTTCTTGAATCTGAAATGCTCATGAAACATTAGAAAACCAACAGTTGTTTTTGTCTACATTGATCTTCAAACTAGCTGTAGAGGGAAGCCAACCTGTGTTGTTTTGTTTGTGGTTTTAGTTTGTATTGGATTTTGTTTGGGTATGTACACTCTCATTCTTCTGAAATTGCCTGCAAGTGTGGTGATGGTGGGTACGAACCTGCATTATAAACATGAACAAGTGAACAGTTATCATATGATTGATGAAGGGAGGATGGATTATATGACTCATTTTGTTGTTTATGTTGGGGTTAGGATAAACATAATTCAAACACTAGTGAAATAAACATGAACAAGTGAACAATTATGATATAATTGATGAAGGGATGACTCATTTTGTTGTTTATGTTGGGGTTAGGATAAACATAATTCAAACACTAGTGAAAACAATAATACAAAGAAAAATAATGATTGTGCAAAAATACATCAAGAATTTTATATAGGTTCACCAAACAGAACTGCATTTGAATGTTCTCTCAATCTGTTGCATTTGATTTTAGGGGCATTTACATAAATACCACATAATGTAACTTACATATCTTACACTTAAACATTCATATTTAGATGCATGACACTAAAATTTTTATCATCACATCAAATATATCATTATCACTATATTTTTAAAAGTGAAGTCCACATTTTCATGCATATGTTTATGGCACCAAAGTGTTATAGGTGTAAATTGCAAACTTTTGGCATTAAATATGTAAATACATAAGAACGGTGTATATGTATGTAAATTTTCTTTGATTTTAAGTGCTATGGGTACCTTGGCTCATTATATAGTTTGCCCTATGGAGGGGTACAAGCATTAAGGTGACCCCAAACACTTTCAATCTCCTAACAATCTCATTGTTCTATTCATCTTCCTGTTGTTACTGCTGCAAATTTTATTATGTTTTAATTATGAAAAATTACATCTCTACTTCCTCAAATGCCCACCTCATTGTTAAAGAGAAGAAAAAAAAAATCCTAACGGCCATAAACATAATAAAATCTCCAAAACTCCTTTAACAATCCCCTTGCCATTGAAGTGGCACAATATTTAGGGAAAAATTTTTAATAATTTAGTATTCACTTGTAAAATTGACATCATCAAAAGTCAATGCTTTTAGCAGGGAACGGCTACAAATCGTTTTCGGTAGAAGTGAATATAAAGTTGTGAAGAGAAAAATATTTTTTAAAAAAACTACGATGTAATTTATAAATATTTTTTTTTGTCAAAAAATAATTTTTTCATAGCCATCACATTTATAAAAGACAATTTTTCATCACAAAAAAATTTAAAAAACTACTAGAAAATAATTTCTAAAATAAAATTATTGTGACAGTTGAAATACAAAAAATACAGAAGCCTCTCAAAAATATTGCATCAGGACTCTGCATGTTGAGTTACGTGCGGAGTCTAATGAAATCACGTCACGTGGAGGTGACAAAAAAAATCAACCCGGTAACACGGGAATATTCCCCCCGTGTTATTCTGTGTTATTCAGGTGTTATTGTGTTATGAGAATATTCTCTGTGTTATAATAATACAATAACACATCAATAATACTTGAATAACACACAATAACACATGAATAACACAATAACACCTGAATAACACGGGAAGAATATTCCCTTATGTTGCCGGACAGATTTTATTGTATTTTTTTTATGTCACCGCTAAATAGTTTGATTTCATCGGACTCCGCACGTAACAACACGACTTTCTAATTTCATCCAACACAACAATAAGAAAAGCTTAAAAATCCATCTTTGTTTCAAAACGTTTATAGCCAATTTTAAACAACTAAATGAGATTTTGCTGCAACTGAAAAGCAATTTTCTTACTCGGCAACGCCCATAAGATAAGATTGAGATTTCATGGAATCAAGCTTCCTTGCCTGCAGAAACCAATATTTCAGTTAAAAACTTGCACATCAAAACAGAAGAGTTTCATGCAGCTGGAAGTGTTGTAAAGAGTTAAGGATGAACTTGGTGCCATATTTGGTACTTCGATCCCATCAGATTTGAAGTTATGGTTCCCAAAAAGCTTTCGTCTGAACTGTAAAATATTCCTTTGGAGTTTTGTGCTATAATGAACTCAGACCTGCCACTTCTTTTCCTTATATGGCGAGCAATAGCTAGTTTTCGGTCTTGCCTCCCCTGCCCTTCCTGTTAGTCAACAATAGGGTGAGTTTTTAACATTTGCTACTAAATCCAAGGTTGCTAAAAGAACTAAGCTTATATAATTTAAGGTCTGATAAATTTGTGATAAAATACAGTTATATTTGCCATTCATGGTGCAGCACTTTTATTGTATTAAATCAGTGATTATGATGGATTAAGGAGTAAATGCTTTGTTGCTCTACACAGTAAATATGATTTGGCTGTTTGATCTTAGGGTCTGTTTGAAGAGTTGAAGCTGTTGAAAAAGAAGTTGTTGTTCAAAAAGTTGTGATGACTATTATAATTTTTTTTTTCTTGAAAATGTTAGACCGCAGCTTTCTAGCAGTCATCGTAAGTAGCTAGGTCTGGTGGGAAGACGCTATTTTAAGCTCCAGCTTTTTGAGAATGAAGACAAAACTACATGTGCCGCATTGCCGCCTCAAATGCAACCTTAAGCTGCACCCCTTTATTATGCAAAACATCTAGCTTTTATACAGAAGCATCTAGTAAGAGTGTATATTATGAATTTTCTCCCTTCTAAGTCCTTTGTTAATTATCAAACTTTCTTTTTATTTTCTCCCGAGTGAATGATTGAGAAGCACATGGGTTGCATACCTAAAGCATTCAACATGCTTTTACAATCATAACTTTTGTATATCATTAAATTTTTAAATAGAGTGATTTTAAAATTAATTAAGTTTATAATTAAACCTGGATTTATCAAAACTAATAAATTTTATTGAACACTTTAAATCTGATTTTGTCCAAAAATAAATAAATATATAATTTGCTTTTATACTGAATATCATTAACTTAACTTTTTTTGCTTATTTTTTCTAAATAATTGATTCAATCATGACAAATCTCTCTATTGGCTCAATAATAAGACAACAAATTTATAACTACTTTAGGATTCCTCTGCAAATCAAGCTCCTTAAGCTCCCAAACTTCAAAATCTTGAGAAAAATATGATGACCGACAAGCCCTATTAATTCCTAACTTGAGACGCTCCAAGTACACTTGTTGCACACTAATATTAATCACTAAGGGACCATTTGGGATCACTTTATTTTTTAATTTCTATTTTTTTGTTTTTATTTTATTTTGTTCAAGTTTTTATATGAAATAAAGCAAATTTGATATGTTTGATTAAGATATGGTTGTTTGATAAAATACTCAAAACACCCAAAAGTTATTTTGAGTTTTCTCAAAAAATATGTTTATTTGTTTTTAAAAACAAAAATAAAAACATGTTAAAAACATATTAAACAACATGTTTTAAAAACAAAAGAAAAATAAAAACAAAAAACAAAATTGATCCCAATCAAGGACTATGGGTTTGTTTGGGATCACTTTTTTTTCTTTGTTTTTTTTTTGTTTTTGTTTTTTTTAAATATGTTATTTATTGCATTTCTTTTTATATTTTTAGTTTTTATTAAACAAAATAAATTAGCTTGCCTTTAAAAATACTCAAAATAACTAGTTTGCTTTATTTAAAAAAATAACAAAAAAAAAGACCCCAAGTAGGTTCATATTATGCAGCTGCTGCAAAACTTGAATACCCCCAGAGCTATCTTATCACTTTGAATGCCACAATAATACAATCTATCACTAGAAAATTGTATGTAATATGAATCAATCCACCTGATCAACTACTAAGGTCTTCCCATTAATTTGTGTGCATGTGCGTGTGCGTGTATGTGTTTTTAATTTTTTAATTTTTTGTAGTAGGAACAAAGCATAGCTATGAACCTACAACAAAATCCTTTTTCTTTTTTCAATTTTTGTTGATTTTTCTTTGCTTCTTCCAATGCCATGAAGATTACAATAGAAAATAATTGTATGTAACATGAAATCTATCCACCTGATCAACTACAAGGGTCATCCTATTAATTTGTGTGTGTATGTGTATGTATTTTAATTTTTTAATTTTTTGTAGGAGGAATACATAGCTATGAACCTACGAGAAAATCCATTTTTTTTCAACTTTTCTTGATTTTTCTTTGCTTCTTCCAATGCCATGAAGCTTACAATAGAAAATAATTGAACAAAAAAAATCTAATTGTTTAATTCATAACACGAACTTAAATAGTTTACAACTTTTTACAAATTAATCCATAAATAATCATTTTTACACATAACACTCAACACTCCCCATCAAGATAGACAAAAGATATCCATTAAGCCCATGCTTGTCACATAATCTAGACAACTCCAATAAACTAAGTCCTTTAGTGAGGCAGTCAACCATTTGATCTCGAGTAGTTACATGAACTAGCTCCAGTAGTCTGTTATTTAGCTTTTCGTGTGTGTGGTTCTATCGTGTTGCACCGGATTTAGGGTTCTATCATGGTTCTATTGTGTTGCACCGGGTTATTGGCTATGCCGATTACTAACTTGTTGTCGCACCACAACTTTATTTGAGTTCCTTGGTCCGCCTTGAGTTCGACGAGCAAGGCTCTCAGCCACATCATCTCAACAATCCCTAATGCTATGACCCTATACTCAACCTCTACTGTTGACCTTGCTAGCATCGACTGCTTCTTGCTCTTTCAAGAGACCAAGTTTCCCCCTACAATGCAGTATCATGATGTGGATCGCATGTCATCTGCACAACTTGCCCAGTCAGAGTAAAAAAAAAGCCTTCAATTTCTACATGACTATTATTCCATAAGATCAACCCCTCCCCTCGTGCACTCTTCAGGTATCTCAGGATCTAATACACTGCATCGATATGACCCTTCCTTGCATCATGCATGAAGCGGCTCACCAGACTTACTGCAAAAGAGATGTTGGGTCGAGTGTGGCACAGATAAATTAGGTGTTCCGCCAGTCTCTGGTACCTCTCACGATCAACATGTTCTCATGTCTCTGCACTCAGCTTGCTCTTCTGATCAATTGGATAGACTGCAGTTTTGCACCCCCGCATACATGTTTCTCCTGCCTTTGCACTCAGCTTGCTCTTCTGATCAAATGGATAGAGTGCAGTTTTGCATCCCCACATACACTACATCGATATGACCCTTCATTGCATCATGCATGAAGCCAGCTTGCTCTTCTGATCAATTGGATAGACTGCAGTTTTGCACCCTCGCATACACTGCAACCCTTCCTTACATCATGCATGAAGCGGCTCACCATACTTACTGCAAAAGAGATGTCGGGTCGAGTGTGGCACAGATAAATTAGATGTCTCACCAGTCTCTGGTACCTCTCACGATCAACATGTTCTCCTGCCTCTGCACTCAGCTTGCTCTTTTGATCAATTGGAAAGACTGCACTTTTGCATCCCCGCATACATATTTCCGTGAGGAGATCTAGTACATACTTTCTCTAAGATAAGACCATCCCCTTAGATCCACGGGCCACTTTAATCACAAGAAAGTATCTCTGAGTTGTCCCAGATATTTTACCTTGAATTGATTCCTCAGTCTTCTCTTTAAAAGAGCAATCTCCATCTCATTATTACTGGTGATAACTGTGTCATCTACATATACAACAAGTATGGCAGTGTGACATTTATGTCGTCGAAAGAACACTATGAGCCTTTAATGTCTACATGCATATTCTTCCAAAAGATCAACCCTTCTCCTGGTGCACTCTTCAAGTAGCTCAGGATCTGATACACTGCATCGATATGACCCTTCCTTGCATCATGCATGAAGCGACTCACCACAATTACCGTAAAAGAGATGTCAGGTCGAGTGTGGCACAGATAAATTAGGTGGTCCACCAATCTCTGGTACCTCTTATGATCAAGATGTTCTCCTGTCTCTGCACTCAGCTTGCTCTTCTGATCAATTGGATAGACTGCAGTTTTGCACCCTCACATACATGTTTCCGTGAGGAGATCTAGTACATACTTTCTCTAAGATAAGACCATTCCCTTAGGTCAACGAGCCACTTTAATCACAAGAAAGTATCTGAGTTGTCCCAGATATTTTACCTCAAATTGATTCCTCAGTCTTCTCTTTAAATGAGCAATCTCCATCTCATCATCACTGGTGATAATTATGTCATCTACATATACAAAAAGTATGGCAGTGTGACATTCATGTAGTCGAAAGAACACTATGGTCCGCATTAATTTGTTAATTTTTCATGCCAACACATTTTGTTGTATAGTGACTTTTCATGTCGCCATTCTAAACTTATGAAACCAGAATCGAGGAGACTGCTTCAAGCCATATAGTGACTTCTTGAGTTCGATCAGCAAGACTCTCAGCCACATAATCTCAACAACCCCTAATGTTATGACCCTGTACTCAGCCTCTACTGTTGACCTTGCTACCATCGACTGCTTCTTGCTCTTTCAAGAGACCAAGTTTCCCCTTACAATGCAGTATCATGATAAGGATCGTATGTCGTACAGTCAGAGTAAAAAATGCCTTTAATGTCTACATGCCTATTCTTCCAGAAGATCAACCCCTCCCCTGGTGCACTCTTCAGGTACCTCAGAATTGGATACAATGCATCGATATGACCATTCCTTGCATCATGCATGAAGCGGCTCACCACACTTACTCAAAAGAGATGTCGGGTCGAGTGTGACACAGATAAATTAGGTGGTCCACCAGTGGAGAATGCCTTTCACGATCAACATGTTCTCCTGCCTCTTCACTGATCTTGCTCTTATGATCAATTGAATAGACTGCAGTTTTGCACCCCTGCATACATGTTTCCGTAAGGAGATCTAGTACATACTTTTTCTAAGATAAGACCACTCCCTTAGGTCCACGGGCCACTTTAATCACAAGAAAGTATACGAGTTGTTCCAGATATTTTACCTCAAATTGATTCATCAGTCTTCTCTTTAAATGAGCAATCTCTACATCATTATCACTGATGATAATTGTGTCATCTATATATACAACAAGTATGACAGTGTGACATTCATGTCGTCGAAAAAACATTGTGATCCACATTAATTTGTTGATTTTCCATGCCAACACACTTCATCGTATAGTGACTTTGCCATTCTAAACTTATGAAACCAGAATCGAGGAGACTGCTTCAAGCCATATAGTGACTTCTTGAGCCCACACAATTTGTCCACTGTCTGAGATATACTGAATCCTGGTGTTATCTTTATATACACCTCCTTCAGAAGCTCCCCAAGAAGAAAAGCATTATTCATATCAATGTGGTGTAATCTCCATCCGCCAGAGAAACCAATGTCCCCACCATGCTCATCTTTACTACCGATGCAAAGGTTTCGTTGTAGTCAATGTCATACGTCTGACTGTACCATTTTACCACTAGTCGAGCCTTATACCTCTCCACATTCTCTTCTGGAGTTTGCTTCATCGTGAAGATCCTCTTGCACCCAATAACTTTCTTCCCCGTTGATGGTGGTACAATTTTCCATGTTAGATTTTTATCGAGAGCCTCAAATTCTTCATGCATCATCGCTTTCCACTTGAGATCCTCTTGAGCAACCTGCCAACATTTAGGTATAGAAACAGTCCAATGCAATGTAATTGCTCCATGCAAACGTGAGATATTAGAACAATAAATAAAGTTAACATTGTCAAATTCCCACCCAAAATTATCAAAAGGATGCCCCGCATTGCTGTGGAAGTTTCTCCTTAAAGTTGGGGGGGTGTCTTAAGAGTTGGGGAAGACCAAGGCAAAGGACTTGTTGGCAATACAAACTCTGTTCCCTCAGCTTGTTTCTTGCTCCGTGTCTACACCCTTAGCTCACCTTCAGCCTGAATCTCACCACATATGGGTTCAATCTCCTCGATTTTCGTCTTCTCAGTTGATTCATCCCACATCTCAGGACATGACATTGCTCCAACTTGCAACACTCTATCACCACTACTACTCACTCTCTCTTACCTCATATCTCCAGTGTCTGTTGAGTCACTGAAGGGTGAACTTATCTCCAGAGTGTAGTATGATTCAAACTCTTTGAATGATATATCCATACTCACAAAGAGTCTCTTCTCAATCGGACTTCAACAGACTTAACCCTTATGAGTAGCAGAATAACCCACAAACACAATTTACAGCTCTGGGATTCAACTTCCCCACTGTTGGCCTGCTGTCTTTCACAAAGCATACAAATCTAAATACCTTTAATGGAAGGTTCCCACTATCATCTCTTTTAAACATCTGACACGGAGACTTCCACTCCAACACTTTTGAGAGCATCTTGTTAATCAATTGAACGACTATCAATACTGTTTGACGTGAGACATTCATTGTCATCATCATGCTTGAGGCTATCTATAAAAAATGCTAAATTCTTCCTCTCTATTACTTCATTCTCTGTTGGTGTGTATGGGAATATAGTTTGGTATTGTATCCCTTTAGCTGACAGGTAGCCCCCAAATGCTTTGTTGATATAGTTTCATTATCAGATCTCAGTGCCTTCACAATTGCCCCATACTGGGTCAAGATTGCCTTGTGGAAATCTTTAAAGCAAGAAACCACCTCACTCTTTTGTTTCATTAATTATATCCCGGTAACACGAGAAAATCAATCAATAAACATAACAAAATAATGATAATCATTCAAAGAACTAGTAGGAAAAAATTCACATACATCAGAATGTATCAAATCAAACACACCAGAGCTCCTATTCTCAGAACTAACATAGGAGCTCTTAGTGGGCTTGTCAAATCACAAACATCACACACCAGTTTTTCCTTATTTTCTTTTTCATAGAAGGATGAATACAAATGATACAATAGACTGAATGAAGAATGTCCTATGCGCCTGTGATGTAGTAGCAATACATCCTCTACACTCCTCTCAAATCCTTCTGTTCCAGTATTCTCAACCATGGAAGGCTAAGTCCATCCCCTATCTATCCAAGTATCAGAGTTTAGTATACTACATGTCAGTCCCAAGTTTTCGGCCAGTTCCATTCTCTTAAAAGATCACCTATGGAATATCAAATAAAACAATATAAATGAATAAAAGGTTTACTGGAAAGGAAGGAACAATCAAAATATTGGACAAAGTCATAGAATTAATACACCTCACTGTACCCATATTAATCACAGGTTGTGTCATACCATCAGCAGTCTAAATGTTCTCTGGAACTGTTAGGTGAGTATAGGATTAGAACTCACTAACGTCACCTTTCACATGTCAAGATGCATCAGAATCTATTATCCATTCTGGTGAACTTATGGTGAGTATAGAGATAAGAGCATGTGTATAATGAGTACCTTTGACTCAGTGAGCATAACTAACAATGTTTCCGTTTGGATGACAATAAGGTGGATGCATTGCCAGTGGCATCACATGCAGCTTTCTGCTTTTTCTTCAACATCTTCAGTAACTCGTGATTCTTATCAGTAGACCTCTTTTATCCATTTAGCCACAATGATTGTGACCACAACCTCTAGACTCTCTCATTGGGTAGATTTGGACGATTCTTGCTCAGGTGTCCCACTTTTTATAGTTGTAGCACTTGTGGGTCTCCCCCTGAGCATCTATCATACATTAGCACCAAATAGCTAAAACTGATCGCATATCTGAAAGTCCACTCAATTAAACTGGAACACTTGCTGAGATAGAGGCTCCTATCTCCCTATATGAGCACGAACAGGACTTTTAGAACTTCAAAATCTCTCTCTCTCAAAAGTTCTAATCCCTGACCTCCCTCATTATCTCCATGTGATATTTTCAATCATGAGGATCAAGTTCACTCCAGACCGAACCTGGCCTGCCACTCTATGCTGCAATGATAGGACTGCTCTCCTGCCGCCTCTCTGTTTCAAGCCGAAGCCTACTCACGATTGCTTCGCTAAGACGACTTTGCTAATCGTGACTGCTTTGCTTTGCCAGGACGCCGGTCTCGACCCTACTCATCCCGGCTGCTTTGCAATCCCTGCTCGTCGCGACTCCTTTGCGATCCCAGCCCTAATCGCGACCATATCTACAGAGTCCACACCGCAATCCCTTCGGTGCCTTCCCAGTTAGCTCCAATCGCGACTAGATCGCCAATAACGCCGCGATCCCGTTGGTGCCTTCCCAACTACCTCGCAATCCCTTCGGTGTCTTCCCAGTTGGTACTCGCGACAGCATTGCCGCAAATCCCGTCATTCGCCTTCAAAACTACTGTGTATTGTCGCTATCCCGTCGTTTGCCTTCCCAGTCAGCTCCATTCGCGACTGTATTGCAATGCTTGAAGCCGTGATTGCGTCCTCGCCTTCCCGCACTTCCGTCCTCGCCTTCTCGATTCCCGTCACGGCCTCCCTGCATAGTTCCGACCGACCCCATCCAGAATCCGAGCGGAAGTCCAAGAGTCTAGAATCTTTGATCAATAGCATTTCTCAAGCTTAATGACCATCAAATTTCACATTGGATTCTAATATCAGTTAATTTAGAAAAAAAAAACCATCAGAATACAATAGATGCATAAAACTAACAAATGGACTAAACACCATTACTGTAAAAACTTAGCTATGTAGCAAAGGTTAGAAGTGGAGAGATGTACTAACTGAGCACACTCACATTAGTATAAAGAACATAGCATGAGATCCCATCCATGGACTCCTTAGATATAATGCAAGAACACCTTCCCACATCCCGAGGCAGAGGCCTCAGGAGCAGAGATCTGAAAAACCATTCAGCTCATCACCTCCATACTTCTTCACCAGAACGAAAAAATGGGGAGTAAATGAAGATTATCACCTGTTAGGAAGAGTAGACCATGAAGAAGCTGGAGCAGCATCTTTGTCCGAGAAATCCCAGACATCTGAAGAACATGGCAGGGGTTCCCAAGGCGTGGATGATTCCAGAGAAGAATCAGTCTCAGTCTCATTGAGCCGAAAGAAGAGCTGCAGAGAAGAGGGTTTCAGTGCTATATTGCTCTGTTGTGATTTGGCTGTAATGTGCTTCTTTCCCTTGGAGGATGTGAAGCAGCCAACTGCGGCTGATGTATGGCTGGGAGCTATGTTCTCCTTGTCCATGAGAGGGTTGAGGCAGAGAGAGTCGTACGAAGAGGAGGAAGGATTCTTTACAGCAGACATGGAGGTGAGAGAGGGAGGGGGCCAAGGAGTAGGTACCTTTCTGCTGTCTGACTTTTGTAGGTTTCTGAGAGGGAAAATTTCAAATTTGAAATGAAGCATCGGGAGTGGCTCCAACCGTCTGCACCCTCGTTACCGTTGATAGAGAAAAAAAAAAAGGTTTTTTTTAGGCATTTACATATTTACCACAAAAATTTTATGTATTTACAAATCTAACATTTAAATATTCATATTTTTATGCATGCCACTCAACCCTATTAACATTACATCAAAAATATCATTGTCATTATCTTTTGCCCAAAAATTTTTAAAGGTTTGATGGGCTTTGAAGAATGAATGATTAGGATGAATGATTAGGAACTGGGATTTGTTGAAGTGAGAGAAATTATTTATTTTTTGCTCAACATAAAAAGATTTGATATAAAAATAATTTTGATATGTCACTAATAAATTTTCATTATCCAACACGAATCTCGAGGCATGATATGAATCTCTAGACAATATTTGAGTAAATGATGTTCAAATCTTGATAAAAAGTAATACAGAACTTTGATTTTAGCAAATTTATAGTCAAACTGACCGAATCAATGAGAGGAACCTAATGATATCAAAGTCAGTCCAATTTGAGGAGAATCAAACCCAAATCAAGTCATTAAACTACTCTTGGAAGATTTTCAGATACATTTGAAAGATCATGTAGATGTTGATACTAGCAAGCTCATACTCAAATCGAACGTCTCGACAAGACGAATTCAACGAGCCCAAGATCACTCAATTTGATCATCGTTAAGGCACTCAAATATCCATTAAACGTCGTATGACTGAAGAAAACTATCTTGACCGTCCGATAAAAATAGTTCATGTTCCTGCATTAATTGCACCAAAAACACTATAAATAAACTCCTTACCTCTCACATGAGGGGAGCTTAAGCCTAGAGAGAGAGTCTAATGTCTTGAGGAGAAGCTACAACTCAGCATTACTGCTGGCCGCCGACGATCACCGTCGACGACACCGCCAACAGTCGACGACCATCGCTGATCATTGAAGACCACCGCCAACCACTATTGACCACCACCAACCAGAAGTCGTCAGTCGACATTGTAATATAAAAGATATAGTTATGTTTTCTCGTATGTGGGACAAAGAGTTTATATAATCATCAATCAATAGTGGATTTTTCGCAACTGGGTCAGGCCACGTGGTTTTTCTCTTTATGGGTTTTTCACGTAAAAATTTCTGGAGTCATTATCATTTTTTTCTCTTTCATCTGCATGTGTGCTAAATATTCGTACAACACTAAGACGTTAATTTGTTAATCTACCGCCGCAAATTTTCTAGCTCACATCAATTTGGCACTGTCTGTGGGAAATCTCTCAATCCCACCACTGAAGCACTTGCTCAATTTGCTACATGGCCACCAACCACAATATTCGGGACAACCGAATAGCTCACTCCAACGCCCATTGTTTCATGAAACAATCACAAAGTCAAGGACGACGTGTTTCTTCATCTTCTCGCCCTAGAAGATGTTATCCTTCCAACGAGGGGGGTTGGGTCCTTTTATGGAAGAACGAATACGTAGACTGGAGGAGTCGCAACTAGAGATCATACAACTCCTATGTGAGACCCAACAACCGCTGTCAACACCGTTGAATGAAACATGTTTACCATTAAATCCATGACCTATGAGAAACATAATGCTCGGAGGAACTCTTATCAGCACCCTCCCTAGGAAGGAACACTTCCCTTGCCAGGTCGTGATATTGAACTCCTATACACTACAAGTTCCACTCATCCATCTCATGCAACTAATCTTACACCACGACAACTTGCTATCATTCCAGATGATGTCATTCATAGAGAATTAAGACGCCTCATCCACACTCACCATACTATCCATGAATCCTCTCCCTTAACGGATGCTGCCCTTCAGTACCCCATCCCAACAGGCTTCAAGTTTTTAAACATTGACACATATTAAGGGATAATCGACCTCTATGAACATATTGATCATTATCAAACCATCATGCACATTCAATGTGCATCTGATGCGCTTCTATGCCAGGTGTTCCCGGTCACTCTTAAGGGACAAGCTCGAACTTGGTTCTGCTCTCTATCGAGGGGAATTGTAAACACTTTTAACAAGTTTGTCAAATTGTTTGTGGATCAGTTCATAGCAAATCAACGAATCATCGAGAATTCATCCCATCTCTCGGGAATTCATCAAAAGTGAAGGAGAGTTGCTCAAATATTACTTCCGCAGGTTTTCTGCTGAAGACCGTCAAAATCCAGGAGTAGATCCAGAGTTACTAAGAGGGGTCTTTCTTGGGGGCTCCACCCAAGACCCTTCTACTCATCACTGATGCGGGAGATACTTCGTTCTTATGCTGACCTTGTCCATCGTGTTGAGGCCCAAATCTTATGAGTCACTTTAAGTTGAACCTAAAAATTTAGGGTTAAGTCCAAATTGGTTTGGACTTAGGTTTAGGTTCAATTTAGGTTAAACATAAACAATTAAGGTTAAGTCCAACTTGGTTTGGACTTAGATTTACGTTCAATTTAGTTTGAACCTAAACATTTAAGGTTATGACCAAGTTGGTTTGGACATAGGTTTAGGTTTAATTTAGGTTGAACCTAATATTTATGGTTAAGTCCAAGTTAGTTTGGACTTAGCTTTAGGTTCAATTTAGGTTGAACTTAAACATTAGGGTTAGGCTTTAGGTTGGATCTGAGGTGATTAGAAACATAGAGCAAAATAGAGAAAATTTGAAAAAAAAACTAGCTTGTGAAGGCGTGGGCAAAGACACTGAGGACCCCAAGCACTGGGCGCCTATGCACCAGCCAAGCATGGGAACCTAAGAGATTAGCGGCAGGGCGCCAACCATTGGGAACCATGGCCCCAACTATAAAGGTCAAGGCCATGGCGCTAGATCAGTGTGACACCTAGGCACCAGTCAATAAAATGCAACATGAGAGGTTGGAGCCAATCACTGAGCATCATGACCCTAGTCCAGAAGACCAAGAAAATGACTCAAGAATAGAATGGTGCCTAGGCTCCAGAAGCAAATTCTCGACAGTTTTGAGATAGTTCAGAGAAATTTTAGAGCGGGTACATGACAATTTTAAGAGCAGTATGGAGAGGATTTCAAGGATAGAAGAAGAGTTCGTGAAGAGGAGTTGGAAGGTGGTCATTTCTAGTGTGTGTTCTAAGGTTAGAGATTGTTATGGAGGAATTTTCCTCCTATATTTGTAAGTGTCCTAGGCTTGTTCTAAGAAAGTCTAGAGGTTTGAGTTGTGTTGTTTGGTAAGTGTTGTTGTATAAGTTGCAGGAGAAGAGCAAGGGTATAGGTGGAGCAATTTCTAGGTAAATTGAAGGAGAAAGATAAGTATATTTGTGATTTGGATTTGTAGATTTTCTAAAACACATTTGTATGTATAATCTCTTTGTTTTAATGCATTCTGGTGTTGTTTTATCCATGTTTTCTTAGTAAATTTACTTGCTTTTCTTTGTGGTGATGTACTAGATGTGTGGGAATGTGGATAACATGCATGAAATAATTTTTATTATATAATTGATATGATTTCCTTCTATACTTAGTTTACTTTTTAATATGGTGAATTGATTAATTAAAATGACTTATGAACCCGTAAGGACTCAGAAGAGCTATGACATAAACAACTAGAAAAATCATAATGAACTATAGGGTATGAATCAAAAAACACTTTTGGGAGATCAAAATAAAGATGGAGATAAAATTTGTTGGGTTCAAAGTGGGACATAAGGAATTAAGGTCACTTTAACTAAGCCTGTTTATATGCTAGAAAGAGGATAAAAAGGATTCATGCTTCTATTTGTCACAATACTTTACCTTATTTTGCATTCTTTTCACATCTACAATATGCCATTATCACTTCAAGGAAAAGTAACCTTAGCACTTGTAAAAGCCAATTCAGATAACGTAGTTAGAAATTCTATAGGTGCAACCTTATATAATTGCAATAGGTTTGTTAGCAAAACTTTAGTATTTTAAAATTCCAAACCAAGAACGAATTAAGTAGAATAGAACGTTTTCCTACTTTGGTTTCCCATTGTTTCTTGTGAGTTCGACATCCAGGACTCTTTAGAGCCCTATATTACTGAAACAATTTGTATACTTGATTGAGAAGCCTCAGTTTGTAGTAAAATCTGATTTTAAGAATTCAATCAAGTTACTAGAGAGTAGACCAAGTTTTCTGGTGCCATTACCAGGATTTACATTATTTTGATAGTAGCTGAGGCAGATCAAATATCATGCAAACTTAAGAGGGATCCAACATTAGAGTTTGTTTCACCGTAAGATAGATAGATTGTTTTATTAAGATTTAGGGCATGAGAATAGTTAGAGATAATAGGATCAAGTAGTGGAGGTTGAAGGAGTTTGTTCTTATTTCTCCAAGGCCTTAACGGAGGCCCAACGTGATTAAGGTTCCTTCCATGGGATATAGGTATAATGGGTGTAGGTTTCTAGTTGGGGTATTTGGGACAATTATGTGAGTCATAAGTAAAGGTAGAATATAATTTGCATGGAAGAAGCTTCCATTTAGAAATGGAGGGTAATATCTTGGTAATAGAGTCATGAAAGAAGATGTTTGTTAGGCTATATATTTACTTTAACAAACAAGAGATGAGGACTCTTAGCAGTAAGAAGGTGTACAACTAGAAGAAGACCAGTTTTATTAGCAATGATGGAGATCTCAGTTTCTGACCAGTAGCATAAATGTAACTTTGATAATTTAATCCATAGAAGAACCTCTTTGCAATTCACTTGTAATTTTTCAATATTTTTTCACAACTTGTAAGAGATTACTATAATATAGATGATTAACCAGAGAATAAATGACAAAAGTTAATTCCCATTGGTTAGAGCTATCCATTTCAAGATCAAAAAAGCAAAATTTGTCCTCCACATAGAGTATGAAAGAGCATAAGAAATTGGTGTGATTGGGGTATATCAGAAGATAAGAGCCATTTCTAATTAAGGGGGTCAGGAACAAGGATGGAAGTAGAAGCATTCTGAAAGGGGGAAGCTAGATGAATCCATGGGGAAATTAAGGGCTGTAGCCCTTAGAACATGAGAGGAAGAAAGACACAAAAGAAAAAAAAAAGGCACCAAAAAAGGGAAGAGATGGGGAGATGATGAAGGAGTTAAACCTTAGTAATGCAGGGCACATATGAAACCATAAAACACTTCTCACCAATGTTTTACTAACTCTCTCTCTCTCTCTCTCTCTCTCTCTCTCTCTATATATATATATATATGTGTGTGTGTGTGTGTGTGTGTGTGTGTGTGTGTGTGTGTGTGTGTGTGTGTGTGTGTGTTCAAACAAAATATATCTGGCAAAAAATAATAGTGTTAAAAAATTATATATTTTTTTGTGTTGAAATGAATAATATATTTATATGTAATAGCCACACTTATAGTTGGCCATCAAAATTGATTGATTAACTTTTTTTTTATCTATTTTGACATTGTAGTTTCGTAAATTGAAATAAATATATCATTATTGATGAAGAAAATAAAAAAAAAATGGTTTTTATACATTTTGAATTGAAGCATTAAAATTGTCATTTTCTTATCATCTATTTGTTTAGATGTTCTGGCAAAATAAGTTTTAAAAGACATTTTTTATCGCTTGTAAATTTAGTTACTCTTATTCCTACTTTATAATTCTAATTTATGGCTTAATTATCTAATCTATATATATTCTTTTTTAATCTACTGCTTTTCATTATAGAGTTTGAAAGTTCTTACAACACTTTACCTCATTAATGTGCATGCAAAACTTTCTATTTTCTTATTAAACCCATAAACGTTTGATTTAAAATGTCTTGACTTTCTGATCTACTGACTAAGTTGGGATTACTTTGTTGATTAATGAATAAATATAATTAAATTTAATGAATTCCTTTATTAAATAATATATTTATGATTCAATAAGAGTTAGAGCTTTTATTTTTCCGTGATAAAACTCTGCTTCTTGAACATTTTAAGTATCGTTATGATTTTTTAGATTTTTTTTAATTTTATATGATTTTCTAAATTTTCTAAAACTTATAATGTGATTTTTCTATTTTCTAGAGTTTTTCCAATTAGTGCTAACATGAAATACCATTTACAAGTGATAATCTCTAGTTGGCACGGACCACGACACAAGCTGTCATTAATTCTCATTGCTTGATCAATGATTGAATGACAAATATTAACCCTCAAATCTTTAAGTTGTAAGATATTCAATATGACTAGATCAGGATTGTCATCTTGAGCCATGGAAATGGATGGCGCTAACTTTGCTTTCTGCCTCCAACCAAGAGATGCAGACCATCCACTACGTTTCCACTTATTTGAGCAATCTAGTAGATTATTTCTAATTTTGTTCACTCAAAAGGATCAAAAACTTCTATAGGTTCTATCCTTTGATAGATTTGGTCCTTCAGCCTAGTTTCCTTCTCTAAATTTTAGGAAAAAAAAACATATAAGAGGGGTACCTGGGTTCATCTTGGCTATAATCCAATTCACTAGCTGATGAACTTCATCTCGAACACTTGAAGAATATTCCTAGCACTGTGACTACTAGGGATAGCTAGAGACGAGGAATCAAAGTCCAATAGGGAGAGTTTGTGCAAACTTGAAGCTTGATTTGAATGCCTTAATTTGAATTGATGAGGTTGATTTATCTTGAGGAAAAGACATAAGTTTTTGTTTATGAATGACCCGGGTAGGACTACAAAATGGTTATCTTAGCCTCCTGAACTCGCACTTGACTAATTATGGTTGATTGAACTGGTTGGAACTAAGAGGATGTTTTTGGAGGGACTTTTGTCCAACTAGCTTTTGGTTGCTAAATCTAAGTAATTCTTAAATTTCTTTCTTACCCTCTTTCATAGATTCTCTTTCTCACTTTAGAAAAAAATATATTTAAACTTGCAACTCATAATTTATATTTAATACTTTATGTTTGAAATTTTGTAATTATCATTTAGTAATTTCTTAAATTATTTTATTAATAATAATGTCCATGTAATATTAGAGATTATGCAAGACCATATATTGCTATTATGTTTGTATAAATTACATAAAATTGTTAAAATATATGAGATTATATTAGTATAAATATTATAAATTAACACAATGAAAGACATTTTTAAGAATTGAATCTTAGAACAGTATTAAAGGTTTAATGAAACCATGACAATGTTATTTTATATTTAAAAGTATTAAATAACCCATTGATTTATGAGAATGTTTGTTAAGAATAAACTAGCAAATGTAAAATCATTAGTATTTTGATGTATGATAGAGCTTATTAAGATCCTTTTTAATTTAGAATTTGTTGAGCACCATGTTTTAGAGCAAGAATATCATGCATGATGGATTAGTCAAAATGCTTATCTTTATAAGTAGGTGAATTTTATTTAGTGAAGGATAGATTTATCTTTTCTTTTTAGAAGCAATGTAATTTTTTTTATATAAATTTTACTTATAGATGGTGTACTATAAAATATGCTTGATTAGTCATAGTATTTCATGTGAACATGTTAATATGATGTGATGTTTTGTTCTATAATGCTACTTATTTCACAAGTTCTAATAAAACTTACATATATCATTTTGATTATTGAAAAATAACAATAGTAATTATGAATCATGAAAGATGTTGAGATATGATCAAGGGTCCGTTTGGGGCAGCTTGTGCGTTTCAGGATAAGCTGTTTATCCTGAAACATGACACGCAGACTGATCGCGGGGGTCGACTCGTCGCCTGCATTTAATATAAAAACTCAAATGCAGTTTCGTATAATCTAACGAAACACGCGAACCAAACGGTACAGTGACGCTTTGAAAACGCTGCTCGCACTTATAAGCTGCCCTAAACGGATACCAAATTTGATCATATTAAACTCTTTATTAAACGCTTTCATTATAATAGTAATGTATATAATATATGGATGTGTGCAATATTGTATAGACCAAATTTTTTTTTTTTGAATACTCGCTTGTTAGGGTTGAAGGGACACAATGATGATTCCATTAAAAATCATTAGATTTCTATAGATTAGTATGTCTTTTAAGTCTATGGGTGCCTTGAAACAA
>JXCR01145943.1:4529-18729 GCA_002079205.1 Phalaenopsis hybrid cultivar
GCCCAACAACCCTTATTTGAATTATTATAACCCAGGTTGGAAGAATCATCCAAATTTTAATTGGAATAACAATCCTCTACAAAACAACAATGGGCAAACAACCCAGTGAACCCATTAGGAAATTCATCCAACCAAGGAAATGTTAATTATAGACCTTCAATCCTCTAGGATTTAACAGTAATACTCAAATTAAGGAGAAAAAGTTGTCCATAGAAGAGCTGATATTAAACATGGGTCAACAATTGCAGAATCAAGGAAATTAATTACAAATTCAAGGAAATCAATTACAAAATCAAGGAACTGCTATTATGAATATTGAAAACCAATTAGGACATATCGCTACTGCGCTTAATAACCGAACATTAGGAACTTTTCCTAGTACTATGGAACCAAATCCTAAAGACCAAGGAAAAGAACAAATCAAAGTGATACAATTAAGAAGTGGAAAAGATTTGGAAACAAGAGTGCAAAAAGAATTAGAAATTAAAAAAGAGAAAGTGGATACCGAAAAAGAGAAGAATTATGAGTACCCAGACTTAGAGTATCCATTTACACCAATGAAAATTACTGTGGAGAAACCTCCACCACCGTTTTCTCAAAGATTGAAGCAACNATTTCACTATACTGTGTGCGATTGGTGAAAAATTTTATGGAAGAGCTTTATGTGATTTGGGAGCCAGCATTAATCTTATGCCTCTAATTAGAATTAGGAGAAGTCTCACCTACTTCTGTAACTCTACAGTTAGTAGATCATTCAGTTACATAGCTCTCACCTACTTTTGTAACTCTACAGTTAGCAGATCATTCAATTACATATCTTAAAGGAGTTATAGAAGAAGTGTTAGTAAAAGTGGATAAATTTATATTTTATGTGGATTTCATTGTTTTAGATATGAAGGAAGATCAAGAAATACCTATTATTTTAGGGAGACCATTTTTAGCTACTGGAAAAACTATGATAGATGTTCAAAAAGAAGAATTAACTATGAGAGTTAACGATCAAGAAGTGACTTTTAATATTGTGAAATCTATGAAATACCCTGCTGTTGAAAGAGATAATGAATGTTTTCGCAAGAAAATTATTGAACATCTACTAAACGAATATTTTAAAGAACATTTTGAAGATAAAAAGCATTTTGAAGGAGAAGAACATTTTGTAGAGTTGGTGTTCATTCTCTATTCCTTGATTGTTTAGGTTGTTTTCCATTGTATCAGAATTTCTAGGTTCTCTTCTTAATCTTCTAATCCTTCTAACATTTTCCATTGTATCAGAATTTCTAGGTTCTCTTCTCAATCTTCTAATTTTTCTAATAGTGTGTCGAATCGTAGGGTATAAGATTTTCATGTCCAAATTTACGCATACAATTTGAAATCATTACACCATAAGATCTTCAGGTCCAAATTTACTATACAATTTGAAATCAGTACTCAGTAATATATATAATTGAATATAAAAATAAGTTGTAATTCAAGTAAAAATTTTCTAATAATCCTAATTTGTCTGTTACTCTGATCGTGATTTGACTCACTCACTCAATCACTCCCCGGCAACGGCACCAAAAACTTGACAGCGACTTTATATATGCAATAAAATATAAGATAAATATGGACGTAATAAAAATTCAAAAATTGTAAAGTCACACTTATCAACGCAAGTATACGTATCGCTCAAGTAAAATAGGGCTCTAATGGAGTCCTAGATATCGATCTCACAGGGAGTAGTTTAGAGTTACGAACTAAGATTTTAGAGTTACGAACTAAAATCTCCTGAGAATGCATACTTTAAATGTGTAAGAAGTGTTTTCATTTCTAGTATCTTTAATTTTATTCTCATCTTCATATTCAAAATATTCTTTTTCAAATTTCCTTACGAATGTCTTCGTGAAATATTTATGGCTTAAATATTTGTTAATATTCATTATGAAGCACTCAATCTCTTGCTCTTTTGTAGGGTATCTCATTGATTTTACAATATTAAATGTAAACTCTTGATCACTAACTCTCATAATTAGTTCTCCTTATTGCACATCTATCAAAGCTCTTCTAGTGTCAAGGAATGGTCTTCCTAAAATGATAGGAATTTATTTATCTTTCTCCATATATAATACACTAAAATCCACAAGAAAGATAAATTTATCAACTTTTACCAAAACATCTTCTATAACTCCTTTAGGATAGGCAATTAAACGATCAACTAACTAAAGAGTTATAGTTGTAGGTGAAATATCTCCTAAACCCAACCTTCTGAAAATTGATAAGGACATAAGATTAATAATGACTCCTAAATCACATAAAGCTTTTCTAAAAAATCTTTCGTTAATAGCACAAAGAATAGTAAAACGACCAGAATCTTTAAGTTTTCAGGAAGCTTCTTCTGAATTATAGCACTATACTCCTCACTGAGTGCTACAGTCTCATTATCTACAAACTTCCTTTTCATATTAAGTATATCATGAACTTCACATAGCTTGGCATTTGTTTTAAGGCTTCAACAAATGAAATGTTTATCATTAATTTCCTCAATATTTCCAAAAAAAACTTGAAAATTAATTATCTCTACTTTTCTGCTTCAATCTTTGAGAAAAGGAAGTGGTGGTCTTTCTACAGTGATTTTCATTGGTTTAATAGGACATTCAGACTCAAAATGAAAATCTTCACCAGATTTTTCATTTTTCACCTCATCTTTTTCAACTTCAATTTTCACTTCTTTTTGACCTTTGGTTTCCAATTTTTTTCCACTTCTCAGTTGAATAGCCTTAATTTAATCTTTGTTTTGATCTTTAGGACTTACTTCAACATTACTAGGCAACGTTCCTGGAGGTATATTGCTAAGTGGAGTAGCAATATATCCAAATTGATTTTCAATGTTTCTAATTGTAGCTCATTGACTTTGTAATTGACTTCCCATTTGCAATATTAATTCTTCCATTGACAACTTCTTCTCCTTACTCTGCAAATTATTAAAACCTGGAGGGTAATATGATTTATAAGTTGGATTTCCTTGATTGTTGGAGTTTTCTAATGGGTTCGCAGCGCTGTTTTCTCATTATGGGTTTACAACATTAAAGTTATTATTACTCCAACTAAAATTTGGATGATTCTTCCAACCAGGATTATAATAATTGACATAAGGATTCTTAGAACAATTATTTATTGCATTTAAGGTCTCATAAGAAGATTGAGATTCTATCATTTGTCCCAATAAGTTTTCCTCAAGCATAGGTGGTGTCTGAGAATAATTCATTGCATATTGATCTATCTTCTTCAATATAGCAGCAATTTGAGCAGCTAACATAAATATTACATCAGAATCATGAATACTCGCTACTCTTTTTAGATTTACCCTTACAGAGGGCCATTTAAAAATATTAGTAATCTCTTCAATTAAAGAATACGCTTCATCGAATGGCTTTGACATTAATGATCCACCAGCAGTAGCATCAATTATTGATTTAAGAGATCCAACCAATCTATTATAAAAAGTTTGAATTATTAACCAATATGGCAATGCATGGTGTGAACACTTCCTAAGGAGATCTTTAAATTTTTTCCAAGCTTCATAAATTGATTCCCCTTCAAACTGACAAAAATATATAATATCATTTCTAAGCTTAGCGATTTTTTAAGGCGGGAAATATTTAGATAAAATTTTTTGTGATAAGTCTCCCCAAGTTCTGATAGATCCATGTGCTAACAAGTTTAACACATCTTACATTTATCCCTTAGTGAAAAAGAAAAAAAGTCTAAGTCTGACGGCATCATTCGATACTCCATCATATTTAAATGTAGCACATAATTCTAAAAAACTAGCAAGATGTAAGTTAGGATCTTCAGATGGTGTTGCCCCAAACTGATTATTCTGAACCATTTGGATAATAACAGGCTTAAGCTCAAATGAATTGACAACTACAACAGGGTTTTGTAAACTTCATTTGTTGTAGGATTAGCATAATCTCTTAGAGATCTCTGATAATGTTCATTTCCAGAATTACTTGAGTTACAAGCCATTCTGCTAGAATTATTAATCTCTTTTTGTTGTTTTTGATTTTTTCTAATTGTTCTTTCAAACTCTAAATCGTAAGACATTAATTCTTCAGATATTAAACTACACATAAACAAACACAATAAACAATTAAAACAAGCAAACACACTAAAATATGAAAATATTTAAAATTAAACAACAAATAATTTTTTTAAATAAAATAATTTACTAATACTTTTCGTTACTTCCTCGATAACGGTGCCGAAAACTTGATGCGGGCAGATTTAGTATGCTATTTTTGCAAATATTTCTCAATATTACAAAATACAAACAACAATAATAATAATACATATGCAATGTAAACCCTAACAAAAATAACTTTAATGAAAATAATTTTATCTTTGAAAACTTTTAAATTGTTAAATCCCCTAATAAGAACATAAATATATGTATCACTCAAGTAATAAAGGCCTCTAATGGAGTCCTAGATGTCGATCTCACATGGAAGTTAGAAATGATTATAGATAAATTCTTATAATTATAATGTAAATTACAATCTAATCTACAAAATTGAAGTACTAAATTCGAATCTAAAGTAATTGAGTGCATGCTAAATAAAATGCAGTTAAAAGAACTAAGTTAACTAAACTAATTGTTAAACTTTTAAAAGTAAACTTATGAAAACTGAATAAGTTTTTGTGATGGAGAGTTTAAATTTAAGAAAGCATCATTCCCCTTTACAATGAGTATATGGATTGTGATGAAATTAAAATTATTTGAAAAAAATATATAGAAATTATTTTGTGTCAAATAGGAGCAATCCTATCTTTTACCCTCTTCCAAGTGCATAAAAAATATTGACTAATCCAGAGTTTGGTCCCTAATTCCGTGGTTAGGCTGGGAGGATACCGACTACCACTCCAAAACTCCCACTACTCCCTCACCTGAGGGCTAACAATCTCGCATTAGTTTCCAATCAATTGAACCAAATTGAGGATTTTAATCTGTCACCTTAAAATCTCCAATTTTGCATCCAACAAAGTATATTTCTCTATTTATTTGCACTCAACTCCATGGATGACATCCTCTCCCATGAAATCAAATATAGTTCTCACTATGTTGTATAAATCATAGCCTTTTCGGAACATATGTTTCTCAACACATTTTAACATTTCAATTTGCCAGATCGAAAAGTAAATGAAGATCGGAGTTCAAATCATCACAAATTTTTTACATTTAAAACCATATAAAATAATATCAATTCTTCACAAAACCATATCTCTAAGTAGGGAGAAATATAAAGAAGATTGCTCAGAATTCATGAGAAGGATACGACAAAACACAAATTTCATATATAAAAATAAGTTTACAACAAAGAATTAAAAGAGCACAACTTATCTCACAAATTTTCCCAACCAAATCCTTAGAAGTTCTCCTCAAGCACTTTCCCTATTTACAAGCACTCTCAATTCTCTATTAGAAGTGTAATGAAGAAGAAATCTCTCACATTCCCTCTCCTCTTACAATCCTTGGGGAAAATATCCAAGCCCTTGACTTTCTCTCTCTCTCTCTATCTCTTGCCTTCTGCGAACTCTTTCCCTCACGCCTCTCTTCATCCCCCCTTTACTCCACACAAATGCCGTAGACTTCCCTCTCTTTTATTAGAGGTTGTCTCCCTCGAAAAAGAATTCAAAATTCCGTCCAAAATTCTATCTAAAAGTCAACTCTTTTGAATTCAAAAGACATGTTTATTGATTCAAGAGACATATCCCTTCATAAAAGAACCTTCTAAAGTGTATAGATACATTGAATCACTTCATGGGACATTTAGAGCAAGTTTCCCTTTCAAAATTTGTGCAAAATTCGTATCGAACCGCCTTAATCCACAAAAAAGTCGTCTCTGGCGCTTCAGACGCCAACTTGCTTAAGACTGTGCTTTTCTAGGGTTTGGCGCTTCAGACACCAACTCTCTGTAAAATGGCGCTTCAGGCGCCAACTCTCTATAAAATGGCGCTTCAGGCGCCAGTTTTGGCGCTTCAGGCGCCAGTTTTGGCGCTTTATGCACCAGAATCTCAAAATTTGCTATTTTGGCTCCAAATTTTATCCTTTTTTTTGCTAATTTTGCTCAAAATACTTAAAATTGATATACCTGCAACAAAAACATAAAAATACTCTTCTTTAAAGTGCAATATCACCAAAAATAAACATAACATGTATACTTAAAACAACACATTTTTTTGGTGTATCAAGAAGACACCTTTTGGCATTTGAAACTCTTAGAAACTCCAAGAACGTCTAGAGGTCGTAGATAGGAGTAGAAGATGTAGATTTCTAAATTTTCTAGAGAGATTGGTGAGGGATTTTGAGAGATATTAGAACAGAATTGTTGGAACTTTGTGTGGATCAGCAAGAGACTTTATTAGAGGGATTTTAATATTTCTTTTAAAGGAAAAAACTTAGTATTGTGTTCTTCATTATCTTATAATTACTGTAAACACTTTTCTAGTGAATTTTTTTTAATTTAAACAAAGGTTGTTGTTGTGTTTTCTCCATGCTTAATGAGTAATTTTCCATACTTTTTCTCCTTGTAATGAGATTTAATCATGTGTGTGATAAGAATGGTTCGAAGATTTCTTTTATTCCAAATTTGTGATGTTATTTTCACCGTCTCTTAATTTACTTTGCAATCTGGGCACTTTTTATGTTAAAATCCATTGTGAAACATAATGAACTGAGAGGGTTATGATTTCACCCAACTAGTGAGTACCACACCAACCTTACGAGGAGAGCAACCAAAATCTAAGGAGAGTGCAAATAGATAGGAAGATAAGTTTTGATGGGCGTAGAATTTATGTTTCTAGGGTGACATGCTAGATCCTTTACCAATTTGGTCTAGAGTTGGAACTTGAAGTCCCAAGTAGGTCATATAGAGAGGGCACATCAGGTAATATAGAATGAGAGACTAGAATCAACTCAGCACTATTATATAATAAGAAACTAACTTTAGATTAGCTAATGTTCTTTATACAATCGGAAGATGGTAAATAATAGGTATGTTCCTATTTGTCACAAAACCTCATTTTTACCTTTAATTGATTCTTATGCTGATTATGATCTCATAGCAAGGGGAAAGGGAGTTTAATTGTTTAAGAACTTTCCAAAATTTAACCATTCTTCTTAGATTCAATTTTTGTTTAATTTAGTTAATTATAATTTTAGCATAAATTGGTGAATTTAGGAAAACCAAACTGTCAAGAATTCTAAACTAAAACTTTATAGTTATAGACTAGAACTTATCCTAAGAGATTTCTTACCTTGTTTTTTTTTGGCTCAATACCGGGGTCTTTAAAAAAAAATATTATATTACTTGAAACGATATGTATACTTACGTAATACCCCTAGTTTGTAAACTATTAATAAAAAAATTAAAAATTTTTAACATATTGATTTTGCACACTAGCTGCTAAATATAATTTGGATCAAGTTTTTTGTCATCTTTTGGAAGCTAAATTACTGTGTAATTGCGGGTCAGGTAGGGCTAATAGGATAATGAGTTAAAGCTAAGTTTTTGGGTAAGGTTAGTTTTAAGGATTAATGAGTGGGCTTTGGGTAGTGTAACGAGTTTGAGTTTGGTGAAGGGTTATGTTTGTTGGTTCAAATTTAGTGAGAAAGTGAGAGTGTGAGTGGGGTTTTGGGTAGTATAGTAAGTTGGGGTTGAGTGAGTGATTATTTGTTGTTGTCTATAGGTTTTGATTTGGTGAGGAAGTGAGGGAGTGAGTGGGTTTTCAGACAGTGTGAAAGGATGGGGTTGAGTGAGTCAATTATGTGTTATTGTATGTAGGTTTTGGTTTGATGAGGAAGTGAGGAAGTAAGTGAGTTTTTGACCATGGATAGTGGAAGAAGGGGAATTGATTAATGTGAGGTGTTTCAATAATAGCTAATTAAAGAGGAGGATGGTTAATGTGAGCGAAAAGGAAAGAAAAATAAAACAAACATGATAGACATAAAAACTCTATAATCTACATCAAGCTTTTTTTTTTTGAAGTGAAAAAGGAATAAGAGGACATACGTTGGCATTGAGATTTCCTTGGATGGAGTGACTTCCTTGGCTTGATTGTATTTTCTTCTTGCTTCCTTTGATGTTTTCAATTTTGGTGTGGGAGGAAGAGGGGAGAGGAGAGGAGATGAAGGAATTAAAAGAGAGAGAGAGGGAGGGAGAGGAGAATTTCAAGCAAAGGGGGAGAGAATGAGGGATGGATTCATAGTTTAGAGAGAGAGAGAGGAATATTTATGGAGTTTTAAGGAAAAAGAGGGAGGGAGTGGTTAAAAAAACATGGGGATCATTTTTTTCAGTAAGGGAGGGCAAATTTAAAATTTTGGATAATTGGGTAGTTATGGTGGTTATGGCAAAAAAATGAAGTGGCACCCATTTTGAAGTGTAGTAAGGAATCTGTTGGACTAATCTATTATAAAAAGCTGTCTAGCTCAAGTTTTAATAAATTAAAATGCCAAGATGGTTACAAGGTGGTTATGATGGCTATAACAAAAAAAAAATGACTTGGGCTCATTTGATAAAGAAAAATATTTGGAATTTAGTGGTGCAATTGATTGTGGTCAAAATGTCCCTCATCTCAAGATATTTCAAGTCCAAGTGGGTCAAAACCATAGGAGAGAGAATTGATGGATTTTGGGTTGGAGTTTTTTTTGGTGGTTTTAATGGAAAAGTTAATTAATTTTTATCTTAGATCAAGTTTGGTTGAAGTTTGATTTCATTTTGAGAACATTTTGGGTCAATTATTTGCAAATTATTTTTTATTGTCATAATTTTTAGTTTTCTCTCTCCTAATTATCATCAGCTCAACGAGCCTCTAAACAAAGTTGGATTGGAGCACAAATAGGTTTATTTGAAAGATTGTGATATAAACGTAATGACAAAGTCCATTTTGAAAATAATGACTTGTCGAAATTTTTTACATGAAATCATTTTCATGCATATAAACCCTAAGTACATAATTTTACATAAAAATGGTGTTTATTGACCAATAAACTTGTTTTCATGCTCTTCTTATATTATTATGAAGACTATGCAACTTAAAAAATGTAATTTTGATCACCAGATTGGTATGCAGAGAAAATGATAATTTCAGGGTTAGTGGTAAAATACTATTAATGCTTGGAAATTTGAACTGAAGATTTTTACATAAAAAAATATTTCAAATAATTGTCAAACTTCTTTGCTAATAATAAGCATTTTACAATTTTCAAAATGAAATTTTAAGTCCTACAATGATCTCAGGAGAGAAAATGATAATTCTTGGGCTTAAGTTGATTAAGACCTATTTTAGTTCAATTTTAGATCTCGGTTAAAATGGGTTATATTTGTACTTTGTTTTTAAAATTAAGATATGTATCTACCTTCATTGGTATTTACATAGATTACTATCTCTATGACTAGATATCAATCACTTTTGAGATAGTTTATGACTAAAACCTAAGGCAAATGATTGTTATATAAAACATATCATCTCATGCCTTTTTTTATGCAACATTCTCAATTTCTAAAGACCTCTAATGCTTTAATAAAGATATAATATAAAAAACTACTATTATTAATGATAGACATTCTTCTATGAAAAATCATAAATTTTCATCAAAAAAATAGATAAGGGTAATTATATTTTTAGTTGCATCTATCATAAGATGTTCTATTCTATGAAGGAGTTAACAAATCAATTCTTGTTCAGCCTAAATCTTTCTTAGGAGACATAGCTTTCTACTTGCAAAGTATGTCTCCCTCATCCTCTTAGAATTTGATTATATATTTAATAAGGGAGAGCCTAAAAATCTTTTTAATGATTATATATTTTTGATTTGTTGGAAGAACAAAACACATGCAAGATATACATGGGTAACTCACACTATATTGGACACTTACATCTCAACTTGTAGAAGACTGTTTAGATTTCAACTTTATAGAGTAAAAATTAAATTGGCATGAAGTATTTGATATAACACATAATTTGAATTAATAAAATGAAGCTAAACATTTAATTATGAGAGCCCATGTAAGAGACCAATAACTTTTTATATCCAGAGCCTAATCAAGGGTTGTCACAAGACCTAACATAATAAAAAATTTATATTTCATTATTTAAATTTTGCATTTTGGATATAGAAGTTTAATTTCTTAATTTAAAAACTAATTATGGGTCGACCACATAATAATGTTAGAAGATGAAATGAATTAATGACAATAGTTCGTGCCATCATTAATGGCCACCTACCTTTTATATTTTTAAAGCTTCATCTTCTTTTTGAATGTTGTTAGCTTTAGACTCATCAGATTCAATATAATTTGCATAAATAGGAATGTTAGTTTAGGTTAGTGCTTGTTAGCCTAACTTGACATTTTCTTAGTGGTATTGATTGTTTATTCATAAGTACTTTTCACATCTTAGAATTTCTTCTTAATCATCCTCACACCTCTATCTTTATTTTAACTAGAAATTCACAACGCAAGTCCTCAAGTTTACCCCAAAATCTTATTTCTAACCAATATTCAAGCTGATATGGACAATTATCTAGTCATGTTTTTCACATTACTAAAAGGCTTTATACCCAACTAAACTCAGGAATAAAATTGATGAGGCGTAACTCTTCACTCAATTTTGTTTCTAATCTAATGTTATGTATTTAAAGAATTGAATATGAGGATAAGCTAAGGAAATTAGAGAAGTCATGAGAGAAAATAAGCAAAATATCTTAAATCTTGTAAAACCAATTAAAGCGATTTGAATAGTCAAACCAATATGTATACTGAATAAAATAAGGATTGAGCTTACTTAAAACCAGGTTATGAATGATATTTTTTGTATTATAAGTAGAATAAAATTGATATTTTAAGAATAAAATTAATATACAAGGTTAAGGAATTTACAATATACATATTGAAGTCCTCTTTAATATCTCAATGCACAAACACATGATGAAAAATTTCCTATTAAGAATATGTCAAATTTTAATGATCCACCATAAAAATAAAAACACTTTGCTTAATTTGAAAGTATGACACATGCTTTACATCTTTATCCATCAATAATAGTAAAAAATCTTTGTCCATTAGCCCTCATTACTCTTTTAGCTTAACATATTTGATGCTTTGATTTCAAGGAACTTTATAAATTTTTTTTTTCTAATTTGAGATGATTTCAAAAGTCCATTACTGCAATTCCATGGTATAGCTAGTCATTAATATATTGAGTCGAATCATCATTTTTAGGGTTGAGATCTCATAATGCATCCTATAACTCTTTAACCCTCTCAATATCCTCACCTACGTTATCTTATTCTTAAAGTTCCCAAAAAAGTTTTCTCAACTTCAATTAACTCAAGTATATCAACAACAATTCTACTAATTTTTTCATGGTTAATATAGCCCTTCTAACATCATTCCAGTAACTGTAATCCTCTCCAGGTTCAATTTTTTTTCTCTACCTAAGTAATAATCTAAGACCTTACTCTTCCTACTCCTTTTGAATTCCTCCTTAGATTGTCATTTTCTAGATTCAAGGCATGGAATGAGTATAAATTCACTTATCAAAATACAATATCTTTTCCTCTAATGTTGAATGCAATGAAATAGCTCTCACTCTCATTTTTCACCAACCATTCTACCCTTGACAAATATTGTTCATCACTCTTTAAAAAATGGCTAAAATAGGATGCCTTATCATTGATAATAAGTTTATTAAACTCAAATTTCCTAACTATTTTCTTATCACATCCTTGGGTCTAAATGCGACATGAAAAGTACAATGCATATTTATATGAACGATTAGAGCATATTTACATATACAACAAAAAAATCAAATGAGTCAATTAAAAAAAATATATATATACTGAGGGAAAGACAGTACAAATTGAACCTTATTCAAACTATATCAAAATAATAATTAAATAATATTTGAAACTTATTTCAACCATAATCAATTCCTATAAAATCATGTTTGAACTATATTTGCATAATATTCAAATTCTGATTGAATAATATTTAAACTATGTCAAACCATTCTCGAATTCTGATCAAATCATCAAAAATCTTATTCAAACTTTCTTCAAATATTCTTCAAACTTATGCAAATCCCATTTAAATCATATTTGAATATAGATTAAATCTTAATCAAACCTTTTTGAATCTTATTTTAATCTTATTTGTAAGTACAAACAAGATTCAATTCATGTTCAAGCAATATTCCAACATGATTCGAACATGGTTTCATCACGACTGTGTCATTTTAGGTTCATGATTTTTAGTGTGAATGATATCTTAAACTCAACTCAATATACGTATAACATAGCTAATCTAGAACAACTAGTCGGAAATGGAGAGAGAAACTTACCCCTAGAACTTTCCTGTTAGTCAATCACACACAAAAGTCAATTGCAGGAGATGGAGAAGAGGCTACGAAGAGAAAAGTTCATGAGGTTGTTTTCACCAGCTTATCAACTTCAATTTCTATAAAATATATAGTAGACATAAATCACTAATTTTAAAAATCTTAAGACATATAATATTAATTTTTATTTTTTAATTATTTAATACATAATCTTTATTTAGAACTACAAAACATCTAAAGAATAAAGCTGGTCAAACTCTTCCTCAAATCTGCAATCAACAGAACTTAATTGCCAACTGTTGTCCACTTACAGTCGGATTGTAGAAGGAATATTGCAATTTCATGCGCCATCCAACATAAATACACAACTGAAGNTAACATAGCTAATCTAGAACAACTAGTCGGAAATGGAGAGAGAAACTTACCCCTAGAACTTTCCTGTTAGTCAATCACACACAAAAGTCAATTGCAGGAGATGGAGAAGAGGCTACGAAGAGAAAAGTTCATGAGGTTGTTTTCACGAGCTTATCAACTTCAATTTCTATAAAATATATAGTAGACATAAATCACTAATTTTAAAAATCTTAAGACATATAATATTAATTTTTATTTTTTAATTATTTAATACATAATCTTTATTTAGAACTACAAAACATCTAAAGAATAAAGCTGGTCAAACTCTTCCTCAAATCTGCAATCAACAGAACTTAATTGCCAACTGTTGTCCACTCACAGTCGGATTGTAGAAGGAATATTGCAATTTCATGCGCCATCCAACATAAATACACAACTGAAGGAAAAAAATGGTCTCCCAGCACCATTCTATTTTCTGTACTTCCTAGATTCCTGATAGCAAGAGATAGAGAGAGCGAGAGAGAGAGAGAGAGGGAGACTCAGATTGCCACAGAGAGTGAGGGGGGAGAGAAGAGGGAGAACTCGATTCCTAGTTTCTTCTTCTTCCCTCTCTTCGCTGTTCTNGAAACTCTTCCTCAAATCTGCAATCAACAGAACTTAATTGCCAACTGTTATCCACTTACAGTCGGATTGTAGAAGGAATATTGCAATTTCATGCGCCATCCAACATAAATACACAACTGAAGGAAAAAAATGGTCTCCCAGCACCATTCTATTTTCTGTACTTCCTAGATTCCTGATAGCAAGAGATAGAGAGAGCGAGAGAGTGAGGGGGGAGAGAAGAGGGAGAACTCGATTCCTAGTTTCTTCTTCTTCCCTCTCTTCGCTGTTCTGCTGTGATCTCCCGACTCTTGCCTAATTTTCGACTGAAAAAATGTTGGAAGCCTTTCTAAGTTCTATTGATTGGGAGTTGGAATCATATCCGGCGTACGAGGATTTCTACGTTCTGCCCTTCCTCATCCTCATCTTCCCCTTCGTTCGATTTTTTCTTGATAGATTATTGTTCGAGGTTTGTGTTTCCGAAACTTCTTCCGTTGTTTTTGATTGGGGATGGAAAAATTTGAAGAAATAAACTCTAGCATGGAAACCCGCAGACTGTGTGATTGATTTTTTGGATCTGTTATGATTTGGGATGAATGTTCAATCAAAATAGGGACTGGTGAGTAAGATTGGGAGGATATATTGCTAGGAAATTTTTTAAAATCAATTTGATTTGGAAAGGTAACACTTTGTTTAGATGGGATCTTGATTAGAAGTGAATTCTAGCTGCAATAAAATATATGAGAAAAAGGATGAGTAGTTAACCTTACTTTTTAATCGTGCAGTAGGGTATCAAGCTGGTTATTGCCATTTGGCAGCTGCAACGAAATTTCATTTTCTGTGGGAAACTCAAATACCTTTTTTTATT
>JXCR01145943.1:20018-31452 GCA_002079205.1 Phalaenopsis hybrid cultivar
GCAAGATGGGGGTTCTATTAGAATATTATGCAAGAATTAATTTTTCTTTTACATGGTACTAGAGTAGGGTTAGTCCTAATCCTATCAGCCAACCTCCTGTTCTCCTCATCTTCCTCATTGTTGTTTGTGGTTCCTAGCTCGATACGGCCACCCAAATGCTAGCACTTGTAATCTCACTCTGCCACACCCTTCTTGTTACTATCCATAGCCTTTTTGCTTCTGCACCAACGCTTTAGGCTCATCCCCATTGCTGACAATATCGAGTCCTTGTAGTACTTTTAGTGTTAGTCCGTTCGAATGTTTGGGATCCCATCCCATCCTTACCTATCTAAAATTTAAATTTTTTGTCACTCTTGTCCATTTTCACCTTGGATTCATATGAGTATATTTATTAATGTGCAGATTTGAAGTCTTGACTTTATTATGCACATTTTATCAGAAAAATCTATTCTTTTTTTTTAAGCTCTGATAAAACTCCTTGCTCTTAATGTTTTGGAGTTTTGCAATCATGTTATGCTAATAATTAAATTATTCATTATACTTCATGTACCTATTTGTCTCAATAGAATTGTTTGCTGAAGAAAACCAACATTATCTGCATAATGTAGCATAGACTTTCATAACAAAATTGTTGAGAAGTACACAACTTCTTACATTCCTTCGAGATAGCTTGGACAACTAGCAAGAAATACCTGAAAATAATGCTAATGCAAGTTAACCATGCATATGCAAATTTTTATCATGAAAAAAAAATATTTTTATACATATCTCCAAGTTAACATGCATTTGGAATACCAGCCCATGAAATTTTCTATGCAAAATTGTATGAAAAAAGTTAATGTTGTACTTTTCTTCATATATGACAGACTCCCCTCCTTTGCTTTGTAGTACTTACAGATATCCTTGTAATCCTTGAATTGAAATAGAAATTAATGGAATGATTTTAGAATGGGTTAGTTTGTGAATGTTATACTCAGTGGTCTTCTCCTATTTAGAGCTTGGTTGATCTTCTATAAAAAGTAAAAAATATTATTAAAACTATAATCAAGCTTCTACACTTGAATACCATATTGTTAGTCTTCCTCCACCACCACGCACTTTATACTCTTGATGAGCTAAATTCTCTTTTCCTCATTACTTTGCTCCGTCTTCCATGGCTCCATGGATCATCCTTTCACAAAGATGCAAAAGTGTAAAAATGCGTAGGCACAAATGTGGACATGAAGGATGCACAAATATGAACGCTCCTTTCCAAAGCCACATGCATACTTTTTGCGTCTACTTATTATGGATAAACAGATTCAACTAATTTAGCTGAAGAAATTTACCAAGAATTTGGCATAATCCTCCATAGTTGAGTAATTAAGGTTATCTTTGTGTAGGTGAAGTTATATCATATATTATGATGAAACTGTCTGTAGCATTTGTTTGCTTCATAGTTATTTCAGATGTGTTTTTTATCCTGTTTGGTAAAGTGTCACACTCTTTCTGCTTTAGAGGCTTGAATTATATATTTTGATTCTAGGTAGTGAATTCAATTAGAGTATAAACTTTAGATGCCTATTTATTAATGTTCTATTTTGTTTTCAAAGTTTTTATGCTTGAGAAAACTTTCAGATGTGGCACTTTATGAACTTCATGGAAATAATTCAATCTTTGGATAAGGAGAGTTAAGTATTTGCGGTAAACCCATAATATAAAATAGTTTTGTAGGAGTCTCGGTGTTCTTTTTAAACTTTTGAAAATAAAAGTACCAAAAAGATGTATCGATAAGCGATAGTTTTTGTATAAATAATTTTGTGGAGTTCTCTTCTTTGCTTTTATTTGTGTCTTTTATTTCATCAAAAAATTGCAGGTGGTCAAACTACTTATTTTCATTAAAAGTCTGAGCAAAATTATTTTTTTATCCACTCTTTTTATTCATGGTTGGCTCACTCTAAAATATCAGATCATTTCAAATTGAAAGTATTTCATGCTTGGCATTTTGAAGTAGAATGGCCTACTAGTAAGAGAAATTATCTATCATTAACTTGTTTTAATAAATAAGAAAGGTTATCACATACTGTACGTCGTTTCTTGTGCTATAAAATATAAGTCCGTATTCGTTAGGTTTCCTTAACACATTTGGAAAATTGCGGAGCTACTTAAGGTGTGTGGAAAATAATGTTGCCTAAAAAGCCTAAAGTATGTGTAGACTACTGGTTTGTGTAAAACTGGAAGAGATGACTTGATTGGGATATATTTTACAAAAAGGCTAGCAATATTAATATGAAATGGCTAGGATGGTAATTGTCAAGTCTTTTCTATGGTGGAAAAAGGGAGATGCGGTGAAGGTTATTTCTCTAATTTTGGGATAAACCCTTCTGAAGTTATAAATAGTATGGAATCTTTGCATAGCCCAGTTTTAAATTGTGATAATATTTACTACCATCTATATTGTTGGTAGTCTTGCATTTTATGAATGAACAAATACATTAAGATTGAATGTCCATTTATTAGGGACATATTGCAATAAAAGAAGGTTGACACAACTTAAGCTCTTAGCTCCAAGCATATGGCATGTTTTTATTAAGGTTTTTAGGGCACATTAGTTTTTTATATTATGTAACAATTTAAAGTTGTTTGATATATGTATTCTATCATAAGGGGAAGTGTTGTGGTTAATATTATTTGTGGAGATTAAATTCTAAAACAGCCCTCTGAATATTTAGCATTACCAATTTAGTTTTGGGTATCACATTTCTCCAATCTAGCCCTTTGACTATACAAAATTGGTTCAGATGGACTTTCATGCAGAAACTATGATACAAAATTGATCCTATTTTATTTCAACTACACACAATTAATCACAATGTAGTTTCTGAGGGATCATTTTGGATTGATTATATATAGTTTAGGGACTAAATTAGAGAAATGTATTGCTCTCCAACCACATTGGCTACATACGAATGGTTTGGGAATTATTTTAGAGTTTAACCCTTATTTTAGATAAATTCTCTATGGTCTGTTGAGTATGTTTAATTTGTTGTACTTATTCTTATTGTACTGGTTCTGCTATTATGTATATATGGGTCTTCTATTGAATAATATACACAAATTATTATTTTTTTTTTGATAAGGAGTAGTATACAATAAAAGAATATGATAGATATTTAAAAGTAATTTTTATAAATTGTAATTAACTTTTATTTCTATATAAATTTAACTTTTGGATTATAAAATTGTTAATTTTTATGTTGATTGTGATGGAAATTAGAATGCTTAGATGTATGCGTGAAAAAATTAAGAAAGATGAATTAATGAATGAGAAATCATTAGGGTGACATTTATTAAAGGTAAAGTAATTGAACATAGATTTTTGGTTTGGACTTATAAAATGAATTGTATAAAATGCGCCTATTAGACAAATAGATGAGTTTAGAGGATTAGAATTGAGAGTAGGATAGAACTATTGCAACATGGATAGAAATTCTTCAAAATAATTTATGGAGCATTGGCTTAAAACCTTAGGCACCACTCGCCCCTGAATAGTTGAGTAAGACTAATGCAGACGATGGTGAGTGCCAATGATCTAACATAGTGAAATAATTTATGTGGTGCCTTGAATGGAAAAAAAGTTTGGCCATTAACAACTTTTATCTGAAATGAAAACCCTTAAAATTGTTTTAAATATTGACGATGCAATCACAGATTTGTTTTTCTTTCATCAAGTACTACATTAAGAAACTGCGTACCATTTGCTGAATCCTGTGGCCCTTTCCTTGTGCTGTTAACTTAAAATGCTTGATGCATGGCTATGCTGTTATAAAACGTTATGCAAGCTTTCCTTGAGTTTTTTAATGGCACATATTGAGATGAGAAAATTTGATATTCCATTTAGATGTTGAATCATTTAAATGCAAAATGCCCTCTTATACACTCACTCATATAGTGTGTGTGCATGTGTTTGTGGGTACTCGTATTGCCTGAATACAAGTTATTCTAAAATCATCATAGGTTGCATTAGGACAAAATCTAAGGCTAACACGTGATTTGCTCACATATAAATATTCTTATTACATATTCAAGGTTATTCTAATACACATTTAGTGATGTTGAACAATAGCTTAAAAATTTTTGAATTAGCATGGCAAATTTGAATAAATGTGCTTGAAAATTATGACAAGTTCAGCCACATGAAGATCAATGGTCACCTTTCTACATCAAAACCACCTTGTGCATCTTTAAAAATCCCTGATGACTCTTTTATTTGGAAGATTCTTAAAAGTCAATAAAATTGTTGGAAAATGCACGTAATACATTCCTTTGAGATGGTTTGGACAAAGTAGAAAGAATTACTTGATGATAATTCTAAGGCAAGTTAACCATGCATATGCAAATTTGTATCGATTCTCCAAGTTATCATGCATCTGCAATGTCGGCTCATGATATTGTCCATGGAAAATTTTATAAAATAAATTTAATATTATTGTTTTCTCCATATCTGATAGAATCCCTTCCTTTGCTTTGTACTGCTTATGAATCCTCGTGTAATCATAGAATTGAAATAGAAATGAATGAAATGATTTTGGAATGGCTTTGTTTGTGAAATGTCTTATTGAGAGCTTGGTGAATCTTTATAAAGAATAAAAAGTCTTATTAAAGCTATATTCAAGTTCCACACTTGAACACCATATTGTTACTCTTTTCCTTGCTACTTTGCTCCCTCTTCCCTGACTACACGGATCACATTTCACAAAGATGCACGAGTACAAAAATGCATAGGTACTGTTAGGTATGACTCATATACCAGGAATTTAGAATATCTTGGATTTGGAGAGGTGTCTCTTGGTGTGAAGGGGTGCCTCTTGGATTAGTGGGTTGGGGGAAGCGAGGGCGTGTTTGTAAATTTATTTGTGGGTTTTATCTATAAATAAATATATAACCCTATGAGTATGTAACTCCTCTGAAATAGTGAATTCACCGTTTTGCTCCTGAGGATGTAGGCATCTTTGCCGAACCTCGTTAAATCTCGTGTTCTTCTGGTTTTGTGTCGACTCTTGCGTTGTTTCACCCTAAATTTCATAACAACTGGTATCAGAGTCAGGTCAGTCGCAGGAGTTGCGGCAGACGCAGTTGTGAATTTTTCACTCGAAACACCTTTCCTGTTTGCACAAAAATTTGGCTGAAATACTGCGAACACTAGCCGAACTCCACTTGTCACAATTTCTTCTGCGACAAACCTGCAAAGAATCCACGAAATTCGCGAACTCCACCTGTCACAATTTCTCCTGTGACAAACTTGCGAATTCCGTTGGCTGAACACCACTTGTCACAACTACACCTGTTGTAACTCCTCCTGCGACAAACTTGCGAACTCCTCTGGCTTAACACAACCTGTCGCAACTCCTGCGATAAACTGTGAATTACCTGAAGAAGTCTAGANAAAATACTGCGAACACTAGCCGAACTCCACTTGTCATAATTTCTCCTGCGACAAACCTGCAAAGAATCTACGAAATTCGCGAACTCCACCTGTCACAATTTCTCCTGTGACAAACTTGCGAATTCCGTTGGCTGAGCACCACTTGTCACAACTACACCTGTTGTAACTCCTCTTGCGACAAACTTACGAACTCCTCTGGCTTAACACAACCTGTCGCAACTCCTGCGATAAACTGTGAATTACCTGAAGAAGTCTAGTGTGGGAAAAATATAAAATTTTCTCACCTTAATACTTTTGATTGCCTTCCTTATATTCTCATTAATCTTGATGCTCGTAATAAGCTTGAGGCTAAGTCAAGGAAGTGTTATTTCATTGACTATAGAGATGCGACATTTGTATATCGTTTCTGGGATGATCAAGGTCGGAAGATCATAAGGAGAAGGAATGTGATTTTAAATGAGAATGTTATGTATAAGGACAAGTCCAGTACAATTTCTGAAACAACACTGAATGAATCTAAGTTGGTAAGATTTGATGATTTACCAGAGGTCTAGTGCATGACAGAGATGTTGGTGATGAGGAGAGTGAATCCGGGACATCCACTCCTATTTTTCCACCGTCAGTTTCAGAGAAGTCTACCCCTATAGTTGCAGTTCGCAGGTTAGAAAGGGCTAGACGTTCTCTACAACGTTATTCTCCAACTTTGAACTACATTTTGCTGACAGTTCATAGTTCTGTTGATAACTGGATACTACATTCAGGAGTTTTATTCCATACAACTTTCCATCACGATCTGATGTGAAATTATATTGTATGTGACTTTGAGAAAGTATATCTGGCAGATGGAGAAGCTCTGAACGTGGTAAGACTGAGAGATATTGACATTGCACTTTCAAAAAAGAACAAATGGACTCTGCAAAAGGCCAGGCACTTTCCTGAACTGAAGAAGAACCTCATTTCTGTTGGACAGCTTGATGAGTGTGGGCATTCAATAGTGTACTCAGATAGAACCTGGAATGTTACTAATGGAGCACAATGGTAGTAAGAGGTACAAAACTAGACATGTTGTAAAGGGTTTTCAGCAGAAGCACGATATTGATTATACTGAAATTTTCTCTCATGTGGTGAAACTTACAACCATCAGAATGGTACTGTCTATGGTGACTACTGAAGATCTCTTCCTTGAGCAGTTAGATGTGAAGTCAGCTCTGATACCAATTGTTATGAAATTTAGGCTGAAATAATGCAAGAATCGACACAAAACCAGAAGAAAAAAAGTGATTTAACGATGTTCGACAAAGATGCCTACATTCTCAGCAGCAGAGCGGCGAATTCACTAAGCTAGAAGAGTTCGCAAGTTTGTCACAGGAGTTGTGGCAGGTGCAGTTGTGTTGGGTTGTGCCAAGCCAGAGGAGTTCGCAAGTTTATCGCAAGAGTTGCGGCAGATGCAGTTGCGACAGGTTGTGCTAAGCTAGAGGAGTTCGCAAGCTTGCCGCAGTTGCAGCAGGTGCAGTTGCGACAGGTTGTGCTAAGCTAGAGGAGTTCGCAAGTTTGTCGCAGGAGGAGTTGCGGCAGGTGCAGTTGCGACAGGTGGTGCTCGGCCAGTGGAGTTCGCAAGTTTGTCATAGGAGAAATTGTGATTTTTGGAGTTCGCGAATTTCGTGGATTGTTCGCAGGTTTGTCGCAAGAGAAATTGTGACAGGTGAAGTTCGGTTGGTGTTCGCAGTATTTCGATTGAATTTCTATGCGAACAGGAAATGTGTTTCGTGTGAAAAATTTGATTCACGAATCACAGGAAACTGCGGAAATTTGCTGCAATTGACAGCGGAAATTTCAGGTTACTTTGAATTTATTTGTGGTGTGTTTTATTTCAATACAAGACAGAAAGTTTTCACTGCAGAATTAATTTCAAATGACAATGTCTGGTGCAAAATTCGACATAATGAAATTCTATGGAACCGGGTACTTCGGATTGTTGGCACAATAAAAAATTTTGAAGACATTACGAGCTATGAAATCTGATGGTAATATCTATAAACTGTTGATGAGTACATTTGTAGGTGAAGTTCAATTTGTCAGATCATATGATGAAAATGCAGCAGGAAAGTTGTCCAAGCCAAGTATTTTCAACTAGTTCTTGCGTTACTTGAACTTGTTGAATATTTGCAGTTGCTAGTTGACATGGTTGCCTAACCCACTTTGGTGTAAGAAACTCCATGATATTTTTCTCCCAAGGGGCTGAATATTCTCAAGATAGAGATTTTCTTCTAAGGGGTTGGATATTCACCAATTTGGAGAATTGTTAGTTATGGCTCATATACCAGGAATTTGGAGTCTCTTGGATTTGGAGAGGTTTGTCTCCTGGATAGAAGATTTGTGTCTCTTGGTGCGAAGAGATGTGTCTCTTAGATTAGTGGGTTGGGGGGAGGGAGAGCGTGTTTGTAAATTTATCTGTGGGTCTTATCTATAAATAAATGTGTAATCCTATAGATATGTAACTTCTCTGAAATAGTGAATTCACCGTTCTGCTCTTGAGGATGTAGACATGTTTGCCGAACCTAGTTAAATCTACGTGTTCTTCTTCTGGTTTTGTGTCGATTCTTGCGTTGCTTCGCCCTAAATTTCATAATAGGTACAAATATGGATATGAAGATATTTACACCAATGAAAACTCCTTTGCAGGCCCACATGCATACTTTTGAATCTTTTTTTTTAATTTTGAATAAACATGGTACGGCTAATTTATATTGAGAAAACTGACCGAGAATTTGGCCTAATCTTCCGGAGTTGAGCAATTGGGATGATCTTCGAGTATGTGAAGCTATATCATATATTTTGATGAAGTTGTATGTTGCAGTTGTTTGCTTCACAGTTATTTCGCATATGCTTTTCATCCTTTTCAGTAAAATGTCACGTACTTTCTGCTTTTGAGGTTTGAATTATAAGAGTGGTGAATTCTATTAGGATTTAAACTTTGGATGCATATTTCCTAATGTGTTGTTTTTTCAAAGTATTTACGCCTGAGAAAACTTGCAGATGTGGCACATCTATTAACTTCAGGGCAATTTTCAATCATTTGATGAGGAAAGTCAAGCATTTGCCCATAATATAAAACAGTTTTTGTAGGAGTCTCGATGTTATTTTTATACTTCTGAAAATAAAAGCACCAAAAAGAAGTATTTGATAAGCGAGTGTGTACAAATAAGTTGCCGGTTCTCTTCTTTAAAAAAATTTAGGTGGTCAGTCTATTCATTTTCATTAAAAGCCTGACCCGAGCTATTTCTTTTTAGGGCCATTTCCATACACACAACCCAATTCCTATGTATTTACAATTTTACATATCTAACACCCAAACTTTGTTTTTTAAATTTATACCAGCAAAATCTTTCATTTCACATCAAAGTACTACTCTTATAACTTTTAAAAAGTGAAATACACCATCGTAGGTGTCAATCAAACTATTGTCTGGTCTTATTTTCTGTGATTGTTTTTTCTCTACAGGTTTGCACGCGCTGGTTCAGTTGTTCTGGCCATTCATGATGCAAGTGACATATTTTTGGAGATTGGAAAGATGTCAAAATACGGTGGCTACGAACAACTTGCAGGCTTCTCATTTTTTCTCTTTGCTTCTTCATGGATTATTCTTCGTTTGATATATTATCCTTTCTGGATCCTTAGAAGCACAAGGTGAATACAAGCAACCAGACAGATTTTAAATTTCTTTCCCTTCCGTTCATTTTTTTAGTGCATTCGTATTGACAAACAAGTCATTACTAATCTCAATCCATCAGTGATTTTGAGCGTAAATAAAAATTTGAGGTTGAAGGTTGATTTTAAGTTGATAACGCTCACAAAACATAAGCTACATTTAATGAAATGAAACTTTTCATATGTAAACAATGAACTTTCCAAGCTTGTTTTGGCCTGTCAACCAGAGTTGTTAATGAAAGCTATAAAACTTAAATAATGAATAAAACTGATTGTATTTGATAAGATTCTCGTTTTGCAGTGTCTGATTGGTTTGATTTGTTCTTAACCTGGATTTGAGGAAATGAGAAGGAACAAAATTGAGTTGAAATTGTTTCAATCAGCTACATTAGATGGATAATACCTACCTGACCCTTATGATACTGGACTAGATATACTAGATTAGTCCTATCAATGCAGATAACCTGAAAGGTGCTGTATACTTTGACAGATGTTCGCAGCCAAAATTCAAACAATTATTTATAAAGAATACAAAATTACACAAATAGTTCAATGTGGGAAAAGTTTAACACCTAAGTAAGAAATTCCCTAAATGATGCATTTTTTACAGAAATAACCAACAAGCTACCTACATAACTTTAAAATGTGGTGGCATGATATGTTGTGCATCTATCAAAAGTGAAAACTCCGGTTGGATCTAACAACTGCCCATATATAAAAAATAAAGGCATTCGCAAGAGGGCTGAAGGTCTTACCAAAAGATCAGGGAGATTGCAGCTAATGGAAAATAAGGCATCCTTGAAACACGGCATCATAAGATCAATGAAGCTGAGCACCGGCATTAAAAGTGATCTTCTTTATGAAATGCTTTCCTAAAGTATTTAGACATATGGGTGTAATCATCAAAAGCCTCCAAATCTTCATTAAGCAAGCTTGCCGTCTACAAGGATGGGAGGCAAACATAACTTTTATTCCAAAACTGTAGATTAGGATTTTGATACTTACATAACGTAGGAAGTAGGAACTTCTAGGGCTTTGATTCTTGAGAGAACTACCATGATTCTCTCCTTAAAATCTGAAATTGAAATGGGGCTAAACTAAATCCTGTCGTCACATCAGCCCTTACACTTTCTTTTTTCCTAGACAACTTGAAATGCCCTAAAATGCATAGAAATGTATGGTCATAATGCTTAACCTGCCAATTTCCACAAAAGATATCAATAATGATGACTACCTTGGTACAAGGCCAATCGACTAAAGAAAAATGGCACCTTGCGTCACCATTGCTCTTATAATTGGTTCTTTCAAAAAATCATACTGTAAAACTGTTGCAAATGAACTAGACCAAAACGAAAGATTGCTCTATGATATCCGTTATCTAAATTAAATCTTGAAGCCAATCAAATGGGCTTGTGTCGGCCAGTTTCATCTTTGACCTGGTTTGTTTGATTTTGCAATTTAATAATTTAGTTAATTTCATTTTAATTCCAGATAGTCGATGGAAATAAACTGAACACTTGAAGCAAGCTTGTTGATGATATCGGAGGTAACCCAAATCACAATTGAAAAAATAAATAATATTACTAAAGTAAATAGGAGGTTATAACCAGCACACTTGAAAGGAAAATACAACAAAAGTACAAATAAACATAACTAAAGTGTATCCTAAGAGTGGTGGTGGTGGTCGGCTAGGTTTGGAAGGTTTCGCCTGGTTGGAAAAGACGGTCCCCGGTGCCGTACAAAAAACAAATAGTAGGGCGGCAGTGAAGGTTGGAGTAGCAGCAAGCTGGAATGAGGGAAACTACTGGTCGGGCGGCTGGAACGGCCGGGAACAGCTGTTTGGTGTGGCAACAATGAGCAGGAATGACGGCGGTAGCGGCAGAGAATGCATGAAACTATGGGACAGGAAAGGGAGGGCTGTCTCGAGCTGCGTTAGCATGCGTGGGGGGTGGTTTTGTGGGTGATGGTTGGACAGAGTTGGAATGAGTGATAGCGAGGGGGTAGGAGAGGATGGGAATAGGTGGAGGAGTTGGTGGCTGGCAACTGGAGTTGTAGGAACACTGCATGAGTGTTATCCGGTGGTTCTGGTAGCAAGGAAAGACAGTAGTTACATTGAGGAAGGGTAGTGAAGGATGGGAAAATTAAGGATAAATACTTTTTCGGCCGAGCAACAATTAGAGCACCGCTCAATCCTTGGAAGATCACCATCTCGAACGAGCTACAATTGGAGCAAAATCTGCTTTTGGATGCAACCCTAGAAAGGAAAAATTGGGACGCTGACGGCTATCTAGAATAGAAACA
>JXCR01145944.1:8767-48150 GCA_002079205.1 Phalaenopsis hybrid cultivar
AACTATGAAAAATATGGGGTCAGTTCGATTTCATACTTCAACGTCCTTCCGAAGCAGGCAACGGGATTTTGATTCCGGCGACCGACAGCTTCTTACGGGCAACACTCCCCCAAACCAAACCCACAAAAATAGGGCCGACAACATCATATTCAATATATAAGAAGGCATCATTCTCCTTGTCAAGAAATTATAGTGAATGGATAAAGTGAATCAGTTCAAATTGTATTATGCCAAATAAGAGCATACCTATTCTTTACCCTTTGGTCCAGGCATAAAAAATATTGACTAATTCTATGCTTGGTTACTGAATCTGCTGCTATGTTGGGAGGATACCGGCTCTCACTTTGGAGCTCCCACGTTCCCCTCTCTTGAGGGCTAATATCTACACTTCAGCACCCAAATGATAGGACCAAATTGAGGATTTTAGTCTGTCACTCTAAAATCTCCAATTCTACGCTCGATAATTTTATTTCCCTATTTATTTGCACCCAACTTCCAAGGGCTTTGACCTCCTTGAATCTTGGATGTAATCTTCACTTTAGTTGTAAAAAACAACATATTTTAACTAATCAATTGGCCAGATTGAAAGTAAATTATGATCAAAGTGAAAAGATCATCACAACTTCTTTAACATTTTCAAGGGTCAACCAATTCAAATCACCATTTCACAAATCTCAAGACAAGGAGAAAGACAGAGAAAACTACAAACTCATTGGGAAAACACAACAAAACTCGGAATTCATATATAAAATCAAAGTCATACAAACTACAACAAAGGAAAACACAACAAAACTCGGAATTCATATATAAAATGAAAGTCATACAAACTACAACAAGTAAAACCATTTCACAAATCTCGAGACAAGGAGAAAGACAGAGAAAACTACTCAGAACTCATGGGGACTACAACAAAACTCGGAATTCATATATAAAATAAAAGTCATACAAACTACAACAAGTAAATAACTTATCTCTAAATTTTTGGAATTCATATATAAAATCAAAGTCATACAAACTACAACAACTTAACCAATTCAAATCACCATTTCACAAATCTCAAGACAAGGAGAAAGCATCAATTCAAATCACCATTTCACAAATCTCAAGACAAGGAGAAAGACAGAGAAAACTACTCAGATAATTCAAATCACCATTTCACAAATCTCAAGACAAGGAGAAAGACAGAGAAAACTACTCAGAACATGGGGAAAGCACAACACAACTTGGAATTCATATGTAAAATCAAAGCCATACAAACTATAACAAGTAATGGGAAAACACAACAAAACTCGGAATTCATATATAAAATCAAAGTCATACAAACTACAACAAAGGAAAACACAACAAAACTCGGAATTCATATATAAAATGAAAGTCATACAAACTACAACAAGTAAAACCATTTCACAAATCTCGAGACAAGGAGAAAGACAGAGAAAACTACTCAGAACTCATGGGGAGACATAAAAAAACTCAGAATTCTTATATAAAAGCAAAGTCATACAAACTACAACAAGTAATAACACTTATCTCTAACTTCTCCCCAAGCAAACTCCTTGAAGTTCCTCTAAATTTCTTCCTTTCTTTACAGCACACAAAATTCCTCTTTAAAGCGACAAGGAAGAAGAAATCTCTTACTTTCCCTCCACTCTTCGAATCTCTCGAAGAATTCCTCACAATCTAACCCTAAAGTAAACTCTCTACACACTACTGGGATTGTTGGACGTTGTTCTAACCTTCCAACTCCTTGAACTCTAGAGCCTCATCCCTCTAATTTTCGGTCAAAGTCTTCTTTTAAAGTTGTAGAATAGTTTTTCCAAGAGATTTTTAAGCATCCCACCAAAAATCATCCACATTCAATACACCTTTGGATATAACCGTCCATCTCACCGTCGGCGGCCTCAAGGGCACCTTCGGCGGGCCTTCTAAATTATTTGTCTGGAGTCTCGGGAAAATCTCACCGTCGGTGCCCTAGTTCAAATCTTCACATTTTGTTCCTTGTCGCTCCAAATTAACTCCTTTTTGCATCTTTTTTGCTCCAATGACCATAATTCATCATACCTGCAACAAAACATCAAAAATACCTTTCTTTATGTGCAATATCACGAAAAAAGTGTAAAATAGGTATGAAAATCTCAACATATTTTCCTTTAGTCAGTAAACACCATGACAAAATAAACTGTAGGATAAAATTTAATCTATAAGGAACTACGACTCATATGATAGGACTTTGACGTTCTTTTTCTTGATGAAAACACTTTTATCTTTTAGAACAAATTTTAACCTTAATCAGGAGTTTTCATTTGTAGTTTTAATTTCTTAAGATGAAATTAACTATAAGAGCTTACTCTTATAAAAAAGAAAAAGCCGAAAATGGGTATTAATACCAAAATCTCTGGTTAAGGGTTTTACATGCGGTCTTTTTTTCAAGAGTATTTCTAAGACCAAACAATTTAGAATTCTCTTTGCAATCTTTTCCACAAGAAAGATTTTCCTACATATTTCTCTTAAATTTTCCTATTAGCCATATCTTCTTTTTGGATTCATCAGTACTTAAGATTATCCATATGATCTAGGAGAAATAGGTGGTGACTCCTTGATGATAATAATGACATCAGCAACTGACATGTCAAATGGATTGGTCATGGCAGAGACGTCCTGGCGGTGACAACAATGAAATCAAATTAGAAGATGAATTTTTCCACCTTAACTAACACATCTTCTATAAGCCCCTTAGGATAAGTGATCAATCGATCAACTAACTGAAGGGTCAAAGTGGTAGGACGCACTTCTTCTAATCCTAATTTCTAAAAATAGATATTATTATAAGGTTAATACTTGCTCCATGGTCATATAAAGCTTTTCCATAAAACTTATCTCTAATTGTACAAGGGATTGTAACGCTCTCAGTATCCTTAAAGTTTCATAGGAATCTTCTTTTGAATTATAGTGTTGAACTCCTCATAGAGTGCAATTCTCTCATGATCTTCAAACTCTCTTTTCTTATTAATAATTTCTTTCATGAACTTTACATAACTCGGCATTTGCTCTAGAGTCTTAGCAAAAGAAATATTAATAGTTAGCTTATTAGAAACTCCTATAAATTTTAAAAATAGTGGATCCAACTTCTAATGTCAAAGTCTTTGAAAAAATGGAGTTGATGGCTTTTCTAAGTTAATGTTAGTTGGAGAGACTGGTTTTTCTAAGTTAGTCTTAGTTGGAGAGGCTGGTTTTTCTAAGTACTTAGAAACATTTTCCATGGGCTTTTTTAGTTTCTCCCATCTCATTTTCATTTTGATTTCTTTCCAAACTACATCCTCCAACTTTCTTCTACTCCTTAATTAGGCAACTTTAACAAGCTCACTATTCTTCTTACGGTTAATCTCAATGTTGTTTGAAGAGTTTCTTGGTGCTGATTACTAAGTGATTTAGCAATTTATCCTAATTGGTTCTCTATATTTTTTATTGTTGCACAGTGATTTTGTAGTTTATTCCCTATCTGAAACACAACCTCCTTCCAAGACAACTTCTTTCCTTAAATTGTGGATTTGTATTAAATTTAATAAGATAAATAGGTTTATAATTAGTACTACCCTGGTTATTCTAATTTCTTAAGGGATTTACTAGATTATTTTTTCATTGTTGGTTTCCCCCACCAGAATTATTATTCTATTTGAAATTAGGATGGATCTTCCAACTTGGGTTATTGAAGTTAGAATAAGTGTTATTAGGTCTTTTGTTAGTTGCATTTAAGGTTTCAAATTATGAAGTTCTAGAATTAATCATTTGTCCAAAAAAATTTTCTTAATTACTAGAGGCATTTGAGGTGGATTCACTCCAAATTGATCTATTTTACTAAAAATAGCTACTACCTCACAAGCTAGAATATATTGCACATTAGTATAATGTAGAAGTTGTTAGTGGCCATCTCTTCAACCAAACCATAAGCCTCATCAACTGGCTTTGACATGAGTGGACCACCACAACATCATCAATGATAGATCTAAGGGATCCTACCAAACTCTAGTAAAAAGTCTAAATTATTGGCTAATCGAGTAGAGTATGATGTGGGCACTTCTTAAGAAGTTCCTTAAATTATTTCTATGCCTAAAAAATCAACTCACCTTCTAACTGGAAAAATGAAGTAACATCATTCCCATGTTTAGCAGTTTTTTAGGTTGGGAAATACTTAGCTAGAAATTTTTAGGCTAAGTCACTCCAAGTTCTAATAGATCCTGGTGTTAATGAGTTTAACCGTATTTTAGTTTTATACCTCAAAGAAAAGGGAAAAACCTTAAGCCTAACAATGTCATTTGACATGCCATTATAACCAAATGTAGAGCAAAGTTCCATAAAACCTGCTTAGTGTAAATTTAGATCCTCGGATAGAGTTCCCCCAATTTAGTTATTCTACATCATTTGGATAATAATAGGCTTAGTTTCAAAATTGTTAGCTTTTACAATAGGGTTTTGAATACTTAAGTGAATTTCATCTGTTGTAGAATTAATGTAGTCACTTAATGGTTTCAACATGTTATGATGTTCATTATTTAGTATTTGATTATCAAAATTATTTTGTTGAATGTTATTCATTTCACCTAGAAGTTCTTGAAGTCTTTTATGTTTTCTAATTTTTGTAATGGTTTTCTCAAGTTTGAAATTTTATGGTACAAGTCTCAAAGGTCCTACACCTTGCATCCACTTACTAAAGATCCCACTAATTAGTTTTACTCAAACACATTAAACAAACTCAAAAATAAGTTCTTTTTTTTTTTCATACAATCAAACAAATACAATCAAAAATATAATTTTAGAAATTAAAATTTTCCAAGTCTAAGTCCTAATAGATTCAACTAAAACTCTCTTAAGTTAACTACGCCATCGCTTTTCTCAACAACGACACTAAAAACTTGATACGGTCGGGGTGTGCTTGCTCATAGTTTTGTGTGTATGATGTGAATTCTTGAACTTAATTTGTGCATAAATTTGGCACTACACCATTCTCCCTCGAAAATGGCTCTAAAGTCTTAATTTGCATTTTTTTACTACCAATTTTGCTTCCAGGTCACGTGTTCTTGAAACCATATGTACCACATAAATATACATGGTGGTTTCAAGTAAAATAAAATTTTGAGTCCTGATTGTCAATCCTACAATGAAAGAAGTGTTACGATCCTAAGAAAAGTTCTAGCATATTAAATTATTAATAGTTTTAGATTTATACTAATGGTTTACTCTAATTAATAATTATACTAATTATGTCAAAACGTGGAGGAAATTAAGTGATAAGGGTCCTCCTCTTTGCAAAGTTATATGAGGTTTAGATAGTGAATGCAATAAATTGAAAGTATTGTAAGTGATAACTAGGGGCAATAATCTTCTTTACCCATTCTTGTGTACATAAAGAAGTTTTGTTCAACTGGTTTTAATTTCTTAAGCCCTAATTTTAACCTATCAAAGGGTATTTCCCTTTTTATTGCTTCTTCCTATAGGTCACTTTCGCTTCATATTTTGTAGTTCAACATGATTCTTCCTAATTTTTCATATCGTAACTCTCCCGAGTCTTTATGGGTTCACAACAAATTTTGTCAAATAATTTGGCCAGAATGATAAGTAAATGAAGAATAGAAGGAAATCATCACTTTAAAGAGTAAAAACTAATTTTAAAAATATTTCACCATTTTACACTACCTACATATTCATCACAAAAGGAAAGGTAAAAAAGAAATTACTCACAAAGCATAAGGAAATTGCCACAACACATCTTAAAAATAAAACAATCCATTATAATTGTGTATAAAGAAAGTTACAATGTAAAGATGTCTACAATACTTAGCTTTTTCCATTCCCAAGCAGTGGAAGAAGATCTCTTAAGTCCTAGCTAACTTGCTGAAAAATCTCACTACAATATCCCTTTAAGTCCTCAACAAGCTCTAAAAAAAACAATCTAAACAAGAATTGAACTCTAGACTTCCCCTAGATTTTTCCCTCGGGTTCAGAGGCCTTTCTTCCTCCTTAGGTTGCATAGAATTTCTCTAAACATCACCATAGGTCGGCTATATTCACAGCATATGCATCAAAACAACTGCTGAAAAATCGTCAAACATTTTTTGGTGTAAAAGCTCTATAGAGCTAGCACCTAGGCTCTATGCTCTCTCTCTGGCTCGGATGAAATTGGAACCTAGGTGCCAAGTAGATTGCGCTACAACTTTGGGGTGCAGGACCTTGGCACTCAGAGCTTGGTTCCAATGCACCGGTCCACTTAAGGCCATTTTGCTCTATTTCACTTCCACTTTGTTACAATTTTTTTTTATTTTATTCCAGATATGCTACCTATTGTATCAACAAAAAAAACACAAAATACCTTCCTTGAAAGTTTAATTTCATCAATAAACATTTATAAAAGATAAAGGAAATTAAGCATTCTTTTAGAAATATCAATAGAGAATTTATAAACTTTCTAATCAGACACATTAGATGGAAGGAAAACTAAATGGTTTATATTCAACCAGGCAAAAAATTCTTTAGGGTAAATAGTACCACAAAGGCTCATTTGACCAACCATAGAGGAGATAGAAACAATGGAAGTGGAATTCAAAGTTCTCAAGGGTTGGGTGGATCTCTACATCAACTACCGAAAATTGAAAATAACCATAAGAAGTAATAGACTTCATGAGATTCAAATTCAAAGTTGCACAACATCTCATTATCAGAGATAAGCTTTTCAAAAGGTCAACCTCATCCTTACTGTTGGGGTGCATGAAAGAGAATTTGGTAGACGAAATCTTTTAAGAGGTACATTCTCAAAAAATGTGGCAACCATTCTAATCTAAAAACATTGGCACATTGAGTTGAGATGCAAGACTACTTTTAGTTGTCCACTTGAAAGAAACCAAAGAGTTGTCGAAGAGTTGTAAAAAAAGCCAGAAAAGTGCATTATTACAACGCCAACCAACACAAATGTGGCAACATATAGTCAGTCCCTAGCCTTTCCCCTTCTGAGAGCTAAGTACTTTGGTTTTATTCCTCCCTAAAAAGAGCAGAAAAAATTTCTCTTGGTCACTTGAGATTTTTTCTCCAAATTGATTGAAATAAAAGCTTTCACCTGAACTACAGCAAAAGTCATCCAAAAATTAATTTAGACAGACATCATTTGTTAATATGGCTTACCATTAATACTAATCATTAATAAAAGGGCATAATTTGTTGATCAGGATAAAAGTAATTTCTGCCATAGTCTATGAATCAATTTAAAATTTGCATCCATACACCACCCATAGAAAAATAGACAAGTAGAGGCTGCAAATAAAATAATTCTAAATCTTCTAAGAAAGAAAGTCTCAAGTGCAAGAGGCAATTGGGCACACATGCTCTCATTCTTTGTATTGGCTATCTCGACCACACCAACATCCATGATTGGAAAATATGGAATAAGTTATACTGGTCAAATAAAATCATCATGGCTAGTGAGTCATCATTGCAACGTCTCTTTGCGAGTGTAATCTCATCAGCTAGCAGAATGCAAATGGTGAAGGAATGACACTTGCCCTCGATCTACTAAAGCTCAAACAAATGCAACACTGACAAAAAGAAACAAAGGGAAGAATCACTTGATATTATAACAAGAATGTCTGAGAAAAAAAAGTTCCCACTTAGAGATCTAGTTTCGAAAAAAGTTGTTCTGGTCATAAGAAGACAATCGGTCAGCATGCTTGATCAAACTTGGGCTTATGTTTTCATCATTGATTAATAGGTGACAACAAGAGCTCACGAAATAAAAACATACACTAGGAAAAGATCCACCAAATGTGGAGTGGAGACGATCATAAAAAAAAAATTGTTTGAAAGAAACTACATTGCATCCATGTTTGAGAAAAATAGTTTTATGACTCTCATATTGATGAATTTTTGTTTATTTAGCATACACTTACGAAAAAACTAACTGTGCTACTATAACCCCAGATTTAAAACCATGTTTAGGGAACAAAAAAGTAGATGCACCTCACATTTTCGGCACTATTTTTGGTTGAGGAGTTGCCTATAAGAAGCTGTTGGTAACCGAAATCGAAATCTCATTGCCCGCTTTTGAAGGACATTTCAATTTACATATAGATTTAAGTTTAGAAAAATATGAAATCAAACTGACCCCATATTTTTCATAGTTTAAGAAGAGCATTGTTCCTCAAACCCTATGACATCTGTTTGGTCTACGAAACTGTTTTATTTGCCGAAAATTTCCCCTATTTAATATGAAGAATTAAATAGGGTTTATTTTAAGCTGGGTTTGAACAATCTTTCTATAAGGGCAAGCCCCTATAGTTAATTACATCTTAAATGACCAATGACACCTAAGAATACTCTCAATAAAAATTAGGGAATATTATCTTCAAGCAGTTCAAAAGGATAGGACTTTTCAATGAAATCGGACAAAGAGGTGTGAAATGAGATTGACTTAAATTTGGAACATTTATTGTGGAATCGAAATGAGGAAGAACTATGGGATGTCACAAATTTGAAGGAGTACCTCGGTGACTTCCCAGTCTATCCTATTGTTTGGCTTCAAATTTGAGGAGAAATATATTTTAATGTTTCGTCCTGCCAATTTTATTAGTTAGGGCTTACATTCGTGTGAAACGATTGCACAAATAGCTTGAAAGATGTGAGGATTTAGGTCATGATAGACGACAACATCGGAATCTTAAGACGAGTTAAGGCTTATATTGTACAGTAGAGTTTTACAAAGGCCTAATTATAAGGTGAGGATTTATGTTGCATAAGCAAACAACCTTAAAATCCTATGGCTTGTTGTATAATTCTAAGGAAGGAAATGGTTTAGCTGGGGAGGACAGGTTTTGTTATTGAAGATGGTCATGCTGCCCACCATGCTAGCTCTAAGCTTCTTTCCAAGACGAGTTTAAGTTTTTTAGGGTGTCAAGTTATGATGTCAAATCAGATGGCCCTATGGTTGTAGTTCTTTAAATGTTATGGGGCATGTTAAAGTTGATTAGAGCGAAACCGGTTAGAATTTTATGGTTCCCTCATTCTGGTACCACTATTTTCTATTAGATTCACTTATTCTAAATGAATTTACTAAACTCAACTTAATGAGTTCCATACTTTCATTTAGATTGTGAGAAGCCTCGTTAGCAACCGTAGGTTACCTCCTTCAAGGGATTCCCAATCATCCGATAGAGATGTCTTAATTTAGTTGCAATTGTTTTTTTTATGTGATATTTGCGATTAAATTTTGAGTTGTCTTATATTTTGAATGTTGTGGGGGTGAATTTTATCTTGGTTGATTTTAATTTTGGTTTCGGTTTTGGTTTTGGTTTTGTGGCTATCCTAGCAGTTTTGGTTTTCATGCAGGGTGACATTGTTGTTTAGCATGCAAGTTTTGTAAGCATAAAAAGTACAGTATGAAAGTATAAGAAAGACGGTGTTGTGAACAATAAAAAGCGTACCTGATGAATCTTCTCATTCCACCACCTGAAACTCAAAATGCATGTGAGAGCACTTTATATAAAGCGAGAAAGTAAGGTTTTAGTGACCTACCCAACCTTAGGTCATATCTTGGTGGGTCCCTACTAATTTGATTAAGGATGATTTTTATTAAGAGAAACAAATTAAGTTTAGTAGACCCCCGAGGTGTGCAACAGATCTGGAGAAAGAAGCAGGTCCATGCTTCCCTCTCACTGCCTGGTGAAAAGTCTTGAGCTCCTTTTAAACTTATTATGTTGCTTAATAACATATCCTGTAAATACCTTTAATGCTCAATGAACATTGATGTTTCAGTTATCCCTAAGAGTAGGGTACTTCTCACTTATAACTTAATTTGAGGATTATGCGGGTGAAAACCCTTGAAGAGGCAAGTTAATGCTATCAAGACACTCAGCCAACTTTTTAATTTAAGCTTGTAGTATTTTAAAGATGTTAAATTTTTAATTATGTTCACTTTTCTAATCCTCATTTAACCAAATTTGATTTAGCCTAGGTCAGTACTAAACCCTTTAGACTTTTGATAGATGTCTTAATTATATTTTTTTTAAAAAAAAAGGATGAATTTTAAGTGATAATGATTCATTTTTTTGCAAGCCATTTGAACATCAAATAGGGGTGGTAAATTAGTGAGTTATCAACACCCAAAATCATACCCTCTAAGTCTAGGATCATTTAATTGACTAGACTTCCAAATTTTAATCATCTAAGAAATTTCAGATTTATCCTTTAATTGGAAGAAGTGAGATTGACTTCTACCAATTAATCCCTTGTGTTTTAATCATCAAAATATGTTAATTAAGATCAAAGGTTGCCCATTTCCCATTCTTAAATTAAGCCTAAATGTTAATTAATGCTAAATTTCTAAAATTACACTTTTGCCCCTAAGGCTCTATACTTCATATTTGTCAAATTTAATTCAAATAAATTTAGAATTTGCATCCCACCTCACTAATGGGTCAATTAAGACATGAGAGTAAAAAAATATGATTTTTCAAATTTTAATTTAATTTATATATTTATTTATATGCAAGAATATGATTTTTCAAAGAAAATTCCATAACATGACCAAGGAAAATCCTAATCACTTGAAATTTTTACTGGAGTTAGAATTAGACCAGTGAATCTTTGGGACCAAAATTCATGATTTTTTGTGTTTTATTCGAATTATTAGAATTATTTTAATTTTTGGAGCATTTATTATTTATAAAAAATTTTAAATGTGAAAAATTATGTTTTATATTTTTATTAAATCTCCCTATGATCAAGGAGCCTCGAGAAATAATATTTATATTTTTCTAATTTCTCTTTAAATTGTTAGAATTATTTCAGTGAAAGTCCTTTTTTAGCCTTTAAAAATTATTTTAAGCTTCTAAACTCAACATTTTCACTTAGAAAATCACGAAAAATAATCAAATTGTTCCTAAGTACTTAGAAAACAATTTAGAACATTTTCATGAATTTTATTATTTTTGTGATTTTTATAATTTTTTAATTGTTTAAATATTAAGGAAAGGCTTAAAAATGAAAATTTTATTTTAATTACAATTTTTTTTTCAAAGTTCATCTGATCACAGAGAACTCAAAAAACTAATTTTTATAAATTTCTGAGTTATATTTTAATTGTTAAGAATTATTTTAGTGTTAACAATGACATTTTACTTAAAAAATCAATTTGAGTTATCAAATGAGCTCTAAATATTTTAAAATTTTTATGGGGTGTTCTCTTAACGTCAAATTATAGTGAAGATTAAAAACCAAGTCATTTAGATGTTTATATTTCCCAAATTAATTTTGTTTATGTTTTAGGGTTTGGTAAAAGTTAAGTGTATTCTTAATGACTTAGCCCATGAAATATTTTTGAAAGGGTTCTTTGGTCATAATAAACCTTTCAAAATTTTTTTGGAATTTTCTAAGCAACATGCTAATTATTATGATTAATTTATGCAAATAATAGACATAAATTTGAAAAATATGGGTATCTATCTAGAGGTCTCCTCTGACTTTGAAAGAATCAGAGAATGTTCCCCAAGATAGAGGCAACAACATGTCAAAATTTCAAGTCATGGTGAAATGTCTTCATGCATGGAGAATTAAAAGTCTCAAAGTAGTGTTTAATTAATTAAAAATAAAATATGTATCAAATAAATTTCAAACCATTTTTACATTGTTCTCCTCTATTCACTGAGCAAGAGAGTATTTTTATTATATTTTTGTGATTTTTCTACACCAAGATATGAATTTTTGAAGTTAGAGCTATTTATTTAAATTAGAAAATCCCTAATTTCCTACTTAAACACGTGGCATTGACTAGATCCTAGGCAGCTTCGAAAACACGCGTGGCTCACTCTGGTTGGATGCCACCTTCCACGTAGCCACTGACTCGGCCCACACTTTATGAATCACGCTCCAATCCGATGCATTCAGAGCCCTTCGTTTGATACACGCGTGATCCAACTGTTCCGCATCATCGTCCCCAAATAGAGTGAACTCGAAACCGTTAACCCTAAAACCTTAAGATCTCTCCCATTTCTCCATTAAATGACCTCGGGTTTGATCCTATGAACCCGTCTAAGTGTGACGAACACATCCATACGGTAAACACTTCATTAAATCAACTCTAATTAAATGGAGAATCAAAATACACTCGGAAAGAGAGGAAGTTCAATACCTTTGCTCTGAGAAGGGAAGCTTCAATAAGAGGTGCTTGATCCCGATTTTTTATATTTAAGGATTTATGAAGTTGACACCACTATAGCGCCAAAAACTTGATCCTTGTATGAAAAGTAAGTTGGGTAAAATATATATAATTATAGGCAATTAATAATGGAATTCTACGCAAGTATACGTATCGTTATCAAGTAATAAAGGACTTTCTATTTAAGCCCCAAATATAGATCCCACAGGGAATGTGTAAATTGCCATTGATAAGTTTTACTAGGAAATTTACAGAAAATCAAACGAAATCACTTTCATTAATTTTGAATGTTGAGATGTTATCAAAATTAAAGTACTTAACTATTAGCAAAATATAAATGCAAAGTTTAAGAAAGTAAATACTAATCTACTAACTATGTTTATGTAATGAAGATTTCTTATGTGAAAAAGCATCTTCTCACTACAATGAGGTTCTGGTGAAATGAGATGAGATAAATGTTTATAAATGTATTGTGCCAAATAGGAGCAATTATAATTCTTTAACCTAATACAATGCATAAAAAATCGTTGGCTAATCCTAGGTTTAGTCCCTAAATCTGTGGCTAGGCTAGGAGGATACCGACTCTCACTCCAGAGCTCCCACTTTCCTTCACTTGAAGGCTAACTCTTGCTTTATTTTTTAAACATTAAGACCAAATTAGGGATTTTAGTCTGTCACCGTAAAGATTCTCTAATTCTACACCCAACAAAGAATATTTCCCTATTTATTTGCACTTAATTCCATGAACAAATTTCTCCTTCATGAAATCAAATGTGATCCTCACTCTGTTGTAGAACTCATACTTCATTTCACGGATCATATGCATGAAATCAAATGTGATCATCACTCTGTTGTAGAAGTCTTACTCCATTTCCCGGATCATTTGTTTCACAACATATTTTAACAATTTAGTTGTCAGATCGAACAGTAAATTAAGTTTGGAGTTGCGAAATTATCACAATTTATTTTATATTTTAATATTGGCACATCATATTATCTCTTTATTTTACCATATCTCAGAGTAGGGAGAAAGATAGAGGGAACTACTCAGACTTCATGAGAAAGACACACAAATTTCATATATAAAAGAAAGTTTATACAACAATAATAAACAAAGAACACTTATCTGAAACTCTTTCTCAAAGCAAATCCTTTGTAAAAACTGCTTAGACTTCATGAGAAAGATACAACAAAACACAAATTTCATATATAAAAGAAAGTTCATACTAACAAACAAAACTTATATGAAACTCTTTCTCAAAGCAAATCCCTTGTAGTCTTTCCTAGAAATGCAGGAATAGATATCTCTCACTTTTCTCCTTCTCCAACACTCTTACGAAAAGTTTCACACTAAATCTCACCACACAAACTCTAAACTATAAAAGAAAAATCACTAATGGACTCCAATATGGTGGTGGAATGAATATGGATTATGAAGAATGGTGAAAATGGAGCGTGATGGAATGTTTTGGAGCGAAAAGGAGTCCATTTCCTGATGAATTTCGACCCCAAATAAAGCCCAAGGTCGGTTCTCTAAGAGGTGCCTCAAAAAAATCTTAAAAAATAATCCAAATACATCAAACCTTCTAGAAATGGTGGCTAAACCACCTTTGGTGTCGTAGACACTGAGTAAAAATTTTAGCCATTCTATTGTTCTGCGCGGTCGGCGCTGCCCTTGGAGAGGTCGGCGCTGAGTGCTTCTTCAAAAACTTCATTTTGACTCTCAATTCTATCCTTTTTGCTTTAAGTCTTAAAAATCAACAACCTTCAAGAAAACATAAAAATACCTTCCATTATGGTGCAATATCACCAAAAATAAGTATAAAATATGGGTATAAAAATGCATATATTTTTGGTTTATCAAAATCCCCCAAACTTACATGTTACTTATCCTCAAGTAACTCCTCTACTACATAAAAATATGACTTATGATAAAGAATTTAACTTCTAGACTTCCATATTTAAGTTCTCTAAACATAATAGTATAACTTAAAAAAAATTCAAAATAACTCCAGTTAATACTAAAGGTGCCAGGATATTCTGTAACTAAGTCTAAGATTTTTGATCCTCTATTTATTTTAAAAAAAATTGCAATTTGTCATATTAAAGTCACTTAGAAAATTCATATGAAAAAGAACTTCATAAAACTTTATTAATCATTAAGCTAATACTCAAATAAAAAGTTTAGAAAATGTGTAGAAGTCTTTTTTCCTTAAGTTGATTCAAGTGAGGCCAATTTTAATTAGGCATCTCCTCAAGCAAAGTCTTTTTCCTTAAGTTGATTCAAGTGAAGCCAATTTTTAATTAGGCATCTCCTCAAGCTTTCTCCCCGCATCTTTTTTCTTTTTCTTTACTTTTCAAGATCATTTTTATCCCCTTTTTTCTTTTCTTTCTTCTTTTCTTATTTTTGTTTTTTATTCTTATGTATGTGAGGATTACTATATCTGGATAGCCTTTAATGATTTTGAACTTCACTATCCTCTTCTTAATATTAAAAATTTTTTACTTTTCTTAACTTAAAAAATTTATATTAACTTAAAAATTGAATAAAGTTTAATTCTTTTCTTTTTACATGAATATTTTAAGATTTTGAATACTTCAAAAATGCAAATTCATTTACTTAAAATAGAAAAACATAGTCTTATTCTCTTTTACCAAATATCTTAGTCTCTAGAATTANCATCTCTCAATTTTCTCCTTCTTCAACACTCTTATAGGAAGTTTCACACTAAATTTCACCACACAAACTCTAAACTATAAAAGAAAAATCACTAATGGACTCCAATATGGTGGTGGAATGAAGATGAATTATGAAGAATGTTGGAAATGGAGCGTGGTGGAATGTCTTGGAGCGAAAAGTAGTCACTTTCTTGATGAATTTTGGCCCCATATAAAGCCCAAGGTCGGTTCTCCAAGAGGTGCCTCCAAAATCTCTTCAAAAGTTGTCCAAATACATCAAACCTTCTAGAAATGAGAGCTGAATCGCCTTTGGCGCCGTCAGCTCTAGTTCTGGCACTGTCGACGCTGAGTAAAAATTTCAGCTGTTCTGTTGTCGGCGCTGAGTACTTCTTCAGAAATGTCATTTTGAATCCAAATTCCATCCTTTTTGCTTCCTTTTTTGCTTTAAGTCCTAAAAATCAACAATCTGAAAGAAAACATCAAAATACAATCCATTAAGGTGAAATATCACAAAAAATAAGTATAAAATATGGGTCTTAAATGCATATATTTTTGGTGTATCAAAATCCCCCAAACTTACATGTTACTTGTCCTCGAGTAACTCCTCTACTACATAAAAATATGACTTATGGTAAATAATTTAACTTCTAGACTTTCATATTTAAGTTCTCTGAACATAATAGTATAACTTAAGATAAATTCAAAACAACTCCAGTTAATACTAAAGGTGCTAGAATATTCGGTAATTAAGTCTAAGTTTTCTGATCCTCTATTTCTTTCAAGAAAAAAATGCAATTTTTCATATTAAAGTCACTAGAAAATTCATATGAAAAATAACTTCATAAAATTTTACTAATCATTAAGCTAATACTCAAATAAAAAGTTTAGAAAATGTGTAAAAGTCTTTTTCCTTAAGTTGATTCAAGTGAAACCAATTTTAATTAGGCATCTCCTCAAGTTTCTCCTCACATCTTTTTTTTTTCTTTACTTTTTAGGATCATTTTTAATCCCCTTTTTCTTTTCTTTCTTCTTCTTTTTTTTTATGTATGTGAGGATTACTATATCTGGATAGCCTTTAATGATTTTGAACTTCACTATCCTCTTTTTAAAGTTAAAAAATTTTTACATTTCTTCACTTAAAAAATTTATATTAAGTTAAAAATTACATAAATTTTAATTCTTTTCTTCTTACATGAATCTTTTAAGATTTTTAATACTTCAAAAATACAAATTCCTTTACTTAAAATGGAAAAACATAGTCTTATTCTCTTTTACCAAATATCTTAGTTTTTAGAATTAACCTTTATTATTGAAATTTTTTTACTTAAATTTACTATATATTTAGAAATATAAATATAGTTATCCTAAGTTAATCCCTAATGGTCATGTTAAATTTAAAATTTTTGAAATATAGTTAAGTGAGGACAAATAAAACTAAGTTCTCTCTTTTCTTTTTTAAAATAATTTTTCTCCCCCCCCAAACTTACATTTTTTTAAGAGATTTAAGTGAAGAACTTTAAAAATAAAGGGGTGAAAGAAGCATTAAATACATAAAGAAAATTCATACTTGTTGAAGATTCTGATTTTTACAAATAAATTCTGAAATGTTGCAGGTGCTAATATGAAAAACTACAAGGTTAAAACATTAAATTGTACATAATATATATAAATTTTTTTGAGAAAGAGTTAATTACAATAAATACAACAAAGTGCTGAAACTAACAATAGAACTAAACTAAGTTCTAAAAATGAAAACAGTTTTGCACATTACAACATAACAACAGAGTCTCAACAATATCACAAAACAAACAATACAATGACAAAGTACAACACAAATAAAAAAACAAAAAGATCATCAGTCATCATCTTCTTCATCATTAACATCTAACTTTTGCTGCTGATATGGAGTATAAACAGGGTGAATAGGGAACTGAAATGTATGATCACTCCTCAGGTATTTCACTAAAGCATCATCATAAGCAGCATCATATTCAAACTTTTGGAGAATCAGATCATCTGTATGAGCATTTATGGCCTCCATGTTCTGCATTCTATGATCCATCCTCAAAATATCTCCCAACTGAATCATCATTTGGTCCAATAACTCCCTGTTACTACGGTCACTTGAAGTAGGCTCACTAAAAGTAGGGGTCCTAAAAGTAGAAGGAATATCCTTGGCCTTACTTCCAAATCTCCAATCAACATGCGACTCATAAGTCTTAATGTTTGCAGCCCCAATCGGTCTCTGAGGCTCAATCCTCTTTTCATCAGGTCTAAAATAAACTCTTGCATGCTCACAAAGTGTATAAATGAGAGAGAGTGTGCTGATCCACCAGTGGCATCTCCTAGAGTAATAGATTGAGTGTTCATATAAATGATAGAGCCTACATTTATATCCATCTCTTGCTGAATACAGTAGTTTAGGATGGCTCTATCCTTGGTCACTTCACTGTGATGGTTTGTTGGAATCATCCTCCTAGAATAAAAATAATGTCACGCCTTAGATACTACATTTAACATAGAAAGGGGAAAGTTGACTTTAAATCCATTCTTTACTTTCCAAGCCCCTTTCTCACCAGTCAAAAAAAAAAATAACCTCATATAAGGCCTTATTTTTGGCAGAGAATGAATGATATTGGCATCTATAAACATCTTCTAACTGATAAAACACATTTAATTTTTTGGGAGTAAACTCCACCCTTTTTCCTCGAACAAAACTAAATCATCAGAAGCCTCCAAAAAGTTGGCATAAAATTCCATAACTACCCCAACTATCGCATCAGCAGTAAAATAGCAGAAGTTTTCCCACTGTCAAGCGATAATGAATCGTTCAACTTCTCCTCCCGGATTTTTGAAATCTCGATCCGGAATCACTTTCTTATTTTCTCAAAGACTATGAAACAGAGCACTAGCTTTAAAGCTAACAAACTTTTGCTCATAATATTCTATTTTTCTTTTGCTCGATCTAGGTGTCATAGGAAATCTAGAAAAAAATGATAACAATCCGAATAAATTCCAAAATTCTGAAAATCAAAATGTAAAGCACTTTAAACTTAAATTTACTAAGTAAAAGTTTTTCACCAAAGCATTTTCTCAAAATCTCTAAAAAAACAAAACTTTCGGATCTAGGCAATGTGCGATAAATCCTTGGTGAAAATAAAAAAAAAATTACTTTAAAGTGTAGCTCTTAGCTAGAGAAAATGAAATCCGAAGTTCCTTTGCCTCTAAATCTCCTCAAATCAGCCCAAAATCAAGCCCTAAGTGTGAAAACCAAAGGTTGAAGGTGACTTTAGGGGTAAAAATGGAGGTTTTGCAGTGAAAATTGTAAATTAAAGGGTTATTACTGCTCTCAGGTCGAAAGGGTTATTACTGCTCTCAGGTCGAAGGTGTCGTTGGCGCCCACGCCAGGGTCGCTGGCACTGAAGGCTCGAAATTCACTATTTTGATTTTTTCAAATTTTCAATTTCCTGTTAATTTACTTCAAAGTTTTTTTAGTAATTTTTATCTAACAATAATTCACAAATAAACATTCACAAAAAAATATTTTCAAAAACAACAACAAACTAACTTTTATATATGAAAATACACTTTTTACAAACACATTTCAAAAATCACACATTCACACCGATTAAGCAAACTAATTATAAATCAACATTGAAATCAAGCCACAACACTAAACGCTGACACAAAACTATACTCATAATCAAAGTTCAGAATTCTAAAGCAAAAATAAACCAAAACAAATCAAATCAAATCCAAACAATTACATCAAATACATAAATATTCTTAAGCAAGTAGAGAATCCAAAGTCTTCAATCATTCTGCTTCATCTTTAGTGCTTTCACCTCCTTTAATATCTCTCATGGATTGGTAATGAACATATAGGTTGTAGAAGGATCGGTACGGAAATTGATCTGTCGAATTTTCTTCGATCCACCCATTTTCTTAAACATCTGAACTAATCCTGCTTCAAAAGTTCCAATATGATTAAAATTTTCTTTCATTCTCCAATCAAGGTGATCAAAAAGGTACTTAAGATATCCCACTACATTCATAATACTCTGAAGTTCCCTTTCAATTTTATTCAATTTCTTCTTCAAAGCAAGCGAACCTCCTACTGTTGGTGGTATTAATGGATTTGAAGCATGTGAAGAATGATCCATAATAGCATTTAGTGCTTCATTTCCATTACCAACATATTGATCATCAATAGGGATCATGGGCTCCCATAGTGGTAAGACTTTTTCCCAACTTTCATATGGCACTTGGGATTGACTGCAAATCAAAAAAATTGTAGAAGGATGTCAAATCCATAAATTGGCCCTTTCATAAGGATACCCATAATAGATTTAAATATGATTGATCCTATATCAATATGTTTTTCCTTTTAAATATAGTAGTTTAAAATAACACTTTGCTTGGTGACTTTACTAATCTTCATAGTAGGGAGTAATTTTGCACTAATAAGGAAATGCCACTGCTTCAAAATTGGATTAAGTGATGAAGCAGGAAAACTAATATATCCTTCATCTCGTACTTCCCAATACACTTTCATCCGTCAGAAAATTATAAACATCTTGCATCAAATCTCGTGTAGGAATGAAATTTGTATAATGACAGATTGGAACATTTTCTATCATATACAATTCATTAATCCTCACAGGAGTAAATGGTACAACCTTACATCGTATGAAGATAACTCCTTGGGTAATTTCATGTAGATTTGCATATAACTCCTTCACTACAGGCACAAAAACTACAGCGGTAGTGTAACACAGAACTTCTCATCGCCTTTGTAAAATGATCTTATCAACCGTAGCACTTGGATTGATCAATCCATGATTAATAAATCCTCTCTCCTTGATCAATATCTTCTTCGTAATAACTTTATCGTATAATCTCTGCGCGTCAAAACTAATAAACTTTCTTCTATTGAAAACTCCATACCTTGAAGTATTTTTGGAATTGGAAGCCATGTAATCCAAAAATAGGAAGTTTCTAGGCATCTTAGGAAGTTTTAGGACTTTAAAAACACCTCATGACAGTTATTATGGAGCAAAAGCTCGCTAAAATCCACCAAAAGTTGTTTGAACCATCAAACTTCTCTCGGCGTCGTCGGCGCTGCCGGCACTGACGTCCATTTTCTTGGGCACCGTCGGTGCCCATTCTCATGTCGTCGGTGCCAGTGGTCAAAATTTTGCGACTTTCATTTTTTATTTAATTTAATTCCAACTTTTTCTCCAATACCAAAATTTGACTTAATTTATAATAAATGCAATTGTGTAGGATTATTATCTACTAATATATAAGACACTTATCAGACAAAATAGTAATACATAGACATATATGTATGAGTTGCCTCCCACAAAGCGTTTGGCTTAACGTCATCAGCCCGACACACAATTTGTTTAGTTGGCTGACTTAACATTAAAACTTCTTTAAAATGAGGTATGTGCTCTTCATAATAATGTTTTAGACGATGTCCATTAACTTTAAATTCCTTTCTTGTGTTAGGATCTTTAATAACAACAGTTCGATAACGATAGACTTTAATCACTTTAAATGGTCCTAACCATCCGGATTTCAGTTTTCTTGGAAATAATCTCAATCTTGTATTATATAATAGAACTTCTTGTCTAGGTTCAAATTTTTTCTGAATAATCTTCCGATAATGCCATTTTTTTATTTTTTCTTTATAGATTTGTGCATTATCATATGCTTCATTTCTTATTTCCTCAAGTTCATTGAGTTACAATAATCTTTTCTCACCAGCATCTTTTAGATTAATATTAAACTCTTTAATAGCCCAAAATGCTTTATGCTCTAACTCTACTGGTAAGTGACATGTTTTTCCAAATATCAGTCTGTATGGGGACATTCCTATAGGAGCCTTATAAGTAGTTCTATATGCCCATAATGCAGTAACTAGTCTAGCAGACCAACCCAATTTATAAGGAATTATAACTTTTTCTAAAATACGTTTAATTTCACGATTTGATATCTCTGTTAGACCGTGAATTGGGCTTACCCAAGAACTATTTGAAATAGGATATATAATTCCAGCATCTAACCGTTTTAAAATCTCTTTTTAACAACTTCTTTCATTATTGGGTTTAATCTTCTCTGAGGATCATCTTTAGGTTCATATTATTCATCTAATAAAATTCTGTGCATACAAATTGAAGGACTAATTCCTTTGATATCTGATAAAGTCCATCCAAAAGCATTTTTATACTTGTTCAACATTTCTATCAACTTTTGTTCTTGAATTTCAATTAACTCAGAAGATATAATAATAGGCAATGTAGATGATTGTCCTAAAAATACATACTTTAAATGGGCAGGTAATATCTTTAATTCAAGTTCATGTGGTTTAATATATGAAGGAATAAGATTTTTTACTATCATTTTCCAACAAGTCTAACATTTCAAATTTTCCCTGAATATAATCCAAATCTTCTCCTTTTATTTCATCTTCATTTTAAAAAATTTCTCCTTGCTTTAATTTATCTTCACACTCATTCTTAAACTGTTCATTACTCAGATAATCAGCTACTTCCATCCCGAAACATTCACTATCTTTTTCTATTGCAGGATATTGTATAACTTTTACTATATTAAATTTTAGTTTTTGATCATTAACTCTCATTATTAATTCTCCTTTTTTCACATCTGTTACAGCTCTTCCTGTTGCAAGAAATGGACTCCTTAAAATAATAGGAATCTCTTTATCTTCCTCCATATCCAATACTATAAAGTCTACAAGGAAAATAAATTTATCTACTTTTACTAGTACATCCTCTATAACTCCTTTTGAATAAGTTATTGATCGATCAACTAACTGAAGAGTTACAGTAGAAGGGGAAATTTCTCCCAAATCTAATCATTTAAAGATCGATAAGGGCATAAGATTGATACTCACTCCTAAATCACATAAAGCTTTTTCATAAACCTTTTCACCAATTGCACAAGATACAATAAAACTACTAGGATCTTTTAATTTTTCAGGAAACTTTTTCTGAATAATAGCACTACACTCTTCACAGAGTACAACGATCTCATGATCTGTAAACTTCCTTTTCTTATTTAGTACATCGTTCATAAATTTCACATAACTTGGCATTTGTTCCAAAGCTTCAACAAAAGGAATATTTATCTTTAATTTCTTAAGGATTTCCAAAAATTTTGTAAATTATTTATCTTTATTTTTCTGCTTCAGTCTTTGAGGAAATGAAGGTAATGGTTTTTCTAAAGGAACCTGTGTTTTTTTCATTTTCATGTTGATCATTTTCCATTTCTTCCTTCTCTTCATCAACTTTAGTTTCTCTTTGGATCCTTGTTTCAACTTCTTTTCTACTTCGTAATTGAATTGCTTTAATTTGCTCTTTATTTTAACCTTTTGGATTAACTTCCACAGTACTCGGAAGAATTCCAAAAGTTCTGTTACTAAGTGTAGTAACAATATGTCCTAATTGATTTTCAATATTTCTAATAGCAACCCCTGAATTTTGTATTTGATTTCTCATATTCAACATCACTTCTTCCATCGTCAACTTCTTTTCCTTCACTTGTGGGTTAGGATTGGAGTTAAATTATGGAGGATAATAAGGTCAAAAATTAGGATTTCCTTGATTGTTCAGATTTTTTGATGGATTCACCGGATTGTTATAAATATTCCAACTAAAATTAGGGTGATTTTTCCATCCAGGGTTAAAATAGTTAGAATAGGGATTGTTATTTCAATTATTTATAGCATTTAAAGTTTCATAAGATGGTTAACTATCAATAATCCGTCCTAGTGAATTTTCCTCTAATACTAGGGGTATTTGAGAATAGTTCATCCTATTTGATCAATATTTTTAGAAATAGCAGCAATTTGAGATGTCAAAATAGACATTGCATGAGAATCATGAATACTAGCTACTCTCTTATGATTTACCCTTTCAGAGGGTCATTGAAAATTGTTAGTAGTCATTTCTTCAATTAGAGAATATGCTTCATCAAAAGATTTTGACATTAATGATCCACCCACAACAACATCTAAAATAGATCTTAGTGATCCTACTAATCAATTGTAAAAGATTTGAATTATTAACCAATCTGGTAAAACATGGTGTGGACATTTTCTAAGAAGAGCTTTAAATCTTTCTCAGGCTTCATATATTGATTCTCCTTCAAACTGACAAAAAGATGTAATATCATTTATAAGTTTAGCGATTTTCAAGGGTAGAAAATATTTAGCCAAGAATTTTTGTGATAGTTCTCTTTAAGTTCTAATAGATCCAGGTGCTAATGAATTTAACCAAGTCTTGACTTTATCCCTTAATGAAAAAGAAAAAAGTCCAAGCCTAACAACATCATTAGACACTCCGCCATATTTAAATGTAGCACAAATCTTAAGAAAACTAGCAAGTTGTAAGTTAGGATCTTCAGTAGGTGATCCTCTAAACTGATTATTTTGTACCATTTGGATAATAGCAGGTTTAAGCTCAAATGAATTTGTAGCAACATCAGAATTTTGAATAGTCAAGTGAAGTTCATCTACTGTCGGATTAGCATAATCTTTTAAAGGTCTTTGTTGATTCTCATTTATTGGAATTTCTATGTCATTTATCATTTTGTTTAAAATTTTAATTTCTCTTTGTTGTTTTCAAATTTTTCTAATAATACGTTCGAACTCTAAATCGTAAGGTACTAAGCCTTCAGTCCAATATTTCACATAAACAAATAAAGTAAGCAAAGTAAAATTCTTTTTAAAAAAATACTCTTAAATAAATTTCTTTTTGGATTTTTGATTTTTTTGATTTTTATATATTTTATAGTATATATATTATCTCTAACTTTCCTAATTTATCAAAACTATTTAATTTACCTAAATTTAACTGTTACCTTCCCTACGCAACAGCGCCAAAAACTTGATCCCAATTTTTTATATGTAAGGATTTATGAAGTTGACACCACTACAGCGCCAAAAACTTGATCCTTATATGAAAAGTAAGTTGTATAAAATATATATAATTATATGCAATTAATAATAGGATTCTACGCAAGTATATGTGTCATTATCAAGTAATAAAGGACTTTCTATTTAAGCCCCAAATATCGATCCCATAGGGAAGGTGTAAATTAGCAATTATAAGTTTTACTAAGAAATTTATAGAAAATCAAACAAAATCACTGTCACTAATTTTGAATGTTGAGATGTTATCAAAACTAAAGTACTTAACTATTAGCAAAATAGAAATGCAAAGTTTAAAAAGTAAATACTAATCTACTAACTATGTTTACGTAATGAAGTTTTCTTATGTAAAAAAACATCATTCCCACTACAATGAGCTTCTGGTGAAATGAGATGAGATAAATGTTTATAATATGTATTGTGCTAAATATGAGCAAATATAATTCTCTACCCTGATACAGTGCATATAAAATCATTGGCTAATCCTAGGTTTAGTCCCTAAATTCGTGGCTAGGCTAGGAGGATACCGACACCCATCCAGAGCTCCCACTTCCCTTCACCTGAAGGCTAACTCTCGCTTTAGTTTTTAAACACTAAGAACCGAATTGGTGATTTTAGTCTGTCACCCTAAAGATTCTCCAATTCTACACTTAACAAAGAATATTTACCTATCTACTTCCCTTCACCTGAAGGCTAACTCTCGCTTTAGTTTTTAAACACTAAGACCAAATTGGGGGACCCTAAGGATTCTCCAATTCTACACCCAACAAAGAATATTTCCTTATTTATTTACACTTAATTCCATGACAATGATTCTCCAATTCTACACCCAATAAAGAATATTTCCTTATTTATTTACACTTAATTCCATGAACAAATTTCTCCTCCATGAAATCAAATGCGATTCTCACTCTATTGTAGAACTCATACTCCATTTCCCAGATCATATATTTTAAAACATATTTTAACAATTAAATTGGTCAGATCAAAATGTAAATTAAGTTCGGAGTTGAAAAATCATCATAATTTATTTTATATTTTAATATTCGCACATCATATTATCTATTTATTTCACCATATCTCAGAGTAGGGAGAAAGATAGCGAACTACTTAAACTTCATGAGAAAGACACAACAAAACACAAATTTTATATATAAAATAAAGTTCATACAACACTAATAAATAAACAAAACTTATCTGAAACTCTTTCTCAAAGCAAATCCCTTGTAGCCTTTCCTTAGAAATGCAGGAAGAAGATGTCTCTCATATTTCTCCTTCTCCAACACTCTTATAGAAAGTTACACACTAAATCTCACCACACAAACTCTAAATTATAAAAGAAAAATCACTAATGGGCTCCAATATGGCGGTGGAGTGAAGATGGATTATGAAAAATGACGAAAATGGAGCATGGTGGAACAGATTGGAGCGAAAAGGAGTCACTTTCCTAATGATTTTTCGACCTCATATAAAGCCCAAGGTTGGTTCTCCAAGAGGTGCCTCCAAAAAGTCTTCAAAAATAGTCTAAATACATCGAACCTTCTAGAATAGGGGCTAAATTGCCTTTAGCGCCATCGGTGCTAGTTCTGGCGTCGTTGGCGCTGAGTAAAAATTTAAGCTGTTCGGTTATTCTGTATCGTCGACGCTACCCTTGGCGCGGTCGACGCTGATTTCTTCTTCAAAAATTTCATTTTGACTCCAAATTCCATACTTTTTTGCTTTAAGTCTTAAAAATAATAACCTACAAGAAAATATCAAAATATCTTTCATTAAGGTGCAATATCACCAAAAATAAGTATAAAATATGGGTCTAGAACTGCATATATCCTTTATTCTTTATTGGGTGTATCATGCATCATGCGTTAGCTCTTTGGAAATCGGTGCATCATGCGCCAATTCTAAAATATGGTCGTTTTAATTTTTATAAAATAAATTCTCAGTCTTTTCACAACATTAGGCAAAAAAAGATGTTTCTAAACATTTTTCTTAAATACACGGATTACATAAAGAGATAAAACATAAAATTATATATAACTTTAAACAAAAACTCAAAAATCAAAGTAAACAATCGATACATATGGGTTGCCTCCCACAAAGCGCTTGGTTTAATGTTGTCAGCCCGACATTCCTAGTCTCATTCTGGGTATTCCAACATGATAGTTTCTTTAAAATTTGGTCTATCAGCATCAAAATAAGGTTTCAATATGTTCCCATTTACCTTAAATATTTTTCTAGTCTTAGGATCTTCATGATTATTACCTACTCTCTGACACCGATCACATGATTATATATATATATATATTAACATCTCTAAATAAAGTAGGCCAATAAAATTTAGATTGTAAAATTTTTTGAATAGTTTTATCATTCCCAAAATGTCCTGCAAATTCAGAATCATGACATTTTTTAATAATCTCCTGAACTTCTTTATAAGGCACACATCGTCTTATAATTAAGTCTTTACATTGTTTATATAAATGAGGATCATCCCAAAAATAAGATTTTACATCATAAATAAATTTCTTTTCCTGTTGTCTTATCAATCCATATAGTAAAATACCACTAAGAATATATATTACAATATCAGCATACTAAGTTACTTCCCATCCTTTTACGGCATAAAGTTGTTCATCAAGAAAAGTATCTTTAATCTTTCTTTCAGAATCAATAATTTCTTCTTGTTCTAACCTCTGTAGATGATCAGCTATTTGATTATCAATCACTTTCCTATCAACAACCATAAAATCAAATTCTTGCATTAGAAGTATCTATCTAATTAATCTTGGTTTAGCATCTTGCTTTTGCATTAAATATTTAATAGCAAAATGGTCAGTATGCACAACACAATTAGTTAATTTAAGAATTATTAAGAGAGTGATAACTTATCAAAATCATACACAATTGCTAATAACTCTCTTTCAGTGGCAGTATAGTTAATTTGAGCATCATTAAGAGTCTTACTAGCATAATATATGACCTTGAAAATCTTATCATATTTTTGCCCTAAAGCAACTCCAATTGCATAATCACTAGCATCACACATTAGTTCAAAAGATTTCTCCCAGTCTGGTGAAACAACTTTAGGAGCAGTGATCAATTTTTCCTTTAAAGTTTCAAAGGCTTTAAGGCAATCTTGGTTAAAGTCAAACTTTAAGTCAGTCTTTTCACAACGTTCCAAAAATTTTTCTAATTGATTTAGAAATATTTGAAAGGAAGTTCCGAATACAAAAAAATTGTCCATAAAGACTTCAATCCCTTTTTTAATCAAATCACTAAAAATTGACATCATACATCTTTAAAATGCACATTACATAATCCAAAAGGCATTCGCCAAAAAGCAAAAGTTCCATAAGAACTAGTAAATGTTGTTTTCTCTTAATCCTCAGGAGTAATAGGTATTTGGTGATAACCAGTATATCCATCTAGAAAATAAAAATATTTGTGCCCAACTAATCTTTCCAACATCTGGTTCAAAAAGGGTAAAGGAAAATGATCCTTCTAGTGACTTATCTTGTTGATATTAATTCATTATGCTCATTTGTCCCTCCTTTCTTCAAAACACGGTGAATTGGACTCACCCAAGCACTGTTTGAAATATGATATATTATTCCCGCATCTAACCATTTTATAATTTCTTTCTTAACCACTTCTTTCATCATAAGATTTAATCTCCTTTGAGGATCAATTCTTAGTTTATGTTGATCTTCCAACAAAATTCTATGCATACAGATCAAAGTTTCTAACATTTTTTGTTCTTGAGCATCATTTAATTTTGAGGATATTATGACAGGTTGTGCAGATGAATCTCCTAAGAAGCATACTTCAAATGTGTATGAAGTGTTTTCAATTCTAGTTCAGGGGGTTTTTCAATAGATGAAATCAAATTGTTGTCATTTTCAGCAGGATCTAACATTTCAAATTTTTCCTGAACATAATCCAGTTCTTCCATACTCACTTCCATAGTCTCATCTTGGATTTTATCCTCGTCTTGATATTCCATATATTCCTTTTTAAATTCACTTTCATGTGTCTTTTTGAAATATTAATGGCTTAAATACTCATTAATATCCATTTTGAAGCATTCAATCTCTTGTTCTTTTGCAGGGTATCTCATTGATATTACAATATTAAATGTAACCTCTTAATCATTAACTTTCATAGTTAGTTCTCCCGTCTGCACATTTATCAAAGCTCTTCCGGTGGCTAGAAATAGTCTTCCTAAAATAATAGGAATTTATTTATCTTCCTCCATATTTAATACAATAAAGTCCACAGGAAAGATAAATTTATCAACTTTTACTAAAACATCTTTTATAACTCCTTTAAGATAGGTAATCGATCGATCAACTAACTGAAGAGTTACAGTTGTAGGTGAAATATCTCATAAACCCAACCTTCTAAAAATTGATAATGACATAAGATTAATACTAGCTCCTAAATCACATAAAGCTTTTCCATAAAATTGTTCGCCAATAGCACAAGGAATTGTAAAACTACCAGGATTTTCAATTTTTTAGGAAGCTTCTTCTGAATTATTGCGCTACACTCTTCACTGAGTGCAACCATCTCATTATCTACAAACTTCCTTTTCTTATTAAGTATATCCTTCATGAACTTCACATAGCTAGACATTTGTTCCAAAGCTTAAACAAATGGAATGTTTATTGTTAATTTCCTCAAAATTTCCAAAATTTCAAAAATTGATTATCTTTATCTTCTACTTCAATCTTTGAGGAAATGGAGGTGGTGGTCTTTCTACAGTGACTTTCATTGGATTAATAGGAATTTCTGACTCATGATGAAAATCTTTACCAGCTTTTTCATTTTCCACCCCATCTTTTTCAATTTTAACTTCTCGTTGAACTCTTTATTCAAATTCTTTTCCACTTCTTAGTTGAATAATTTTAGTTTGCTCCTTGTTCTGATCGTTCGGATTTACTTCAACATTACTAGGCAATGTTCGTGGAGGTCTATTGTTAAGTGCAGTAGCAATACATCCCAATTGATTTTCCATGTTTCTAATTGCAGCTCCTTGACTCTGTAATTGACTTCCCATTTGCAATATCAATTCTTCAATTGATAATTTTTTCTCCTTATTTTGCAAATTATTAAATCTTGGGGGGTAATAAGGTTTATAGGCTTTATTTCCTTGATTGTTGGAGCTTCCCACTAGGTTCACAGTATTGTTTTACCCATTGTGGATTTTAAGTATTCGAGTTATTATTACTCTAACTAAAGTTTGGATGATTCTTCCATCCAGGATTATAATAATTGACATAAGGATTATTAAAACAATTGTTTATTGCATTTGAAAGTCTCATAAGAAGATTAAAATTTTATCATTTGTCTCAATAAGTCCTCCTCAAGCACAGGTGTTTTTTGAGAATAATTCATTCCATATTGATCTATTTTCTTTGATATAACAACTATTTGAGCAGCTAATATAGATATTGCATTATAATCATGAATACTGGCTACTCTTTTTAGATTTACCCTTTCTAAGGGCCATCGAAAATTATTAGTAGCCATCTGTTCAATTAATGAACATGCTTCATCGAATGGTTTTGACATTGATGATCCACCAGCAGCAGCGTCAATTATTGATCTAAGAGATCCAACTAATCTATTGTAAAAAGTTTGATTTATTAATTAATCTAGCAACGCATAGTGTGGACACTTCCTAAGGAGATCTTTAAATCTTTCCCAGGCTTCATAAACTGACTCCCCTTCAAACCAACAAAAAGATGTAATATCATTTATATGCTTAACAGTTTTTTAAGGTGAGAAATATTTAGATAAAATTTTTGTGATAAATCTCCCCAAGTTTTGATAGATCTAAGTGCTAACGAGTTTAACCACATCTTAGCTTTATCCCTTAGTGAAAAAAAAAAAAGTCTAAGTCTTACATAATCATTTGACACTCCATTATATTGAAATGTAGCACACAAATCTAAAAAACTAGCAAGGTGCAAATTTGGATCTTCATTTAGTGTTCCTCAAAAATAATTGTTTTGTACCATTTGGATAATACCAGGTTTAAATTCAAATCAATTAGCAGTTACAACAGGGTTTTGTATACTCAAATGAATTTCATTTACTATAGGATTAACATAATCCCTTACAGGTCTCTGATGATGTTCGTTTTCATTTTCAGCATTACTTGAGTTGCAAGCCATTTTGCTAGAATGATTTTTCTCTTTCTATTGTTTTCAAATTTTTCTAATAGTTCTTTCTAAGTCAGAATCAAAAGGTACTAGGTTTTTCAGATCTTATACTACACATAAATAAAATAAAACAAGTAATTAAAAATAAGCAATACACTTAATAAAGAAAATTTCAAACTAAACTAAAAACACTGTATATATATATATATATATATTAATAATAATAATAAAATAGCTAATGTTTTCCCTTACTTCTCCGAAAACAGCGCCAAAAACTTGATGCAACAGAAATTTGTTCAGCTTAATAATAATGATGCATTGTAACCCAAACTATAAAATAATTTTGATGAAAATAATTTCTCTTTAAAAACCTTCTTAAAATCTCAATTCCCGTTTACACACTACACAAGTATGCGTATCACTCAAGTATTATGGGGTTCTAATGGAGTCCTAGATATCAATCCCACAAGGAAGCTGAAAATATATATAAATTAGTTATTTATATTCTATTATAATATAAAAATAAAGTGAAGTGCTAAGTTTGAAATTAAATTACTTAAGTGAAATGCTACTAACTATGCAAATGTACGACTATAACAAGTAAATTAAACTAAATGCTAAACTTTCAAAAGCAAATTGCTGAAATAAAATAAAGGTTTTTGTTGACGAAAAGTGCAAGTATGAGAAGACATTCTTCCCCTTTACAATGAAAATATGGATTGCGAAGAAATTTAAATCATTTGTAAAATATATTTAAAAATTTTTTTGAGCTAAATAGGAGCAATCTTATTCTCTACTCTCTTCTGAGCGCTATAATGAACATTCACTAATCCAGAGTTTGGTCCTTAATTTTGTGGTTAGGCTGAGAGGGCATCTGCTGTCACTCAAGAGCTCCCAATACTCCCTCCCCTGAGGGCTAACATGCCCGCATTAGTTTCTAATCAACTGAACTAAATTGAGGATTCTAATCTGTCACCTAAAAATCTTCCAATTCTACATCCATCAAAGTATATTTCCCTATTTATTTGTACCCAACCACATGAATGAAATACTCTTCCATGAAATCAAATGTGATTCTCCCTTTGTTGTGGAAATCATATCCCCTTTTCAGAACATATAATTCTCAACACATTTTAACAATTCAATTGGTCAGATCAAAAGGTAAATGAAGACCGGAGTTCAAATCATCACAATTTATTGACATTTAAAATCATAGAAAATAAAATCAATTCTTCACAAAACAATTTCTTCAAAGTAGGGAGAAGGATAAAGAAGACTACTCAGAATTCATGAGAAGGATATGATAAAACAGGGATTTCATATATGAAATCGAGATTACAAACAAAAGAAATAAAAAGTAGAACTTATCTCACAATCCTTTCCAAGCAAATCCCTAGAAGTTATCTCCAAGTCTTTCTCTCTTTACAATCTCTTCCAATTCTCTCTTAGAAGTGTAATGAAGAAGAAATCTCTCACTTTCCCTCACCTCTTACAACCCTAGAATAAAATCTCCTCCTTTCTCTTTCTAACTCACGACTCTCTATCTCTAACTTTTTGTCCCCCTTCTAGTCTCTCTAGAGGCTTTCCTTTGTTGGTTGGTTCTCTCTTCTCAAAAGAATCTCAATTCCCTCCAAAATTTAAAAGTCAAATCTTTGAATTTCAAAAGATGTGCCTCCTTGATCCAAGAGTCAAATCCCTTCAAATTGGAACCTGCCAAAGTGTTCACATGCATTGAATCACTCCAAGGGGTGCTTAGAACAAGTGTCCCTTTGAAAATTCACGCAAAATTCATTTTGACCACCTTAATTTGAAAAAGTCACGTCTAGTGCATCATGGGCCACCTAGTGCATCATGCGCCAGCGCTCTGGATTTTGGCACATCATGCACCAAATCCCAAAATTGACTTTTTTTGCTCCAAAATTTGTTCTTTTTGCCATTTTTGCTCCAAATGCCCATAAATAAAATACCTACAACAAAAACACAAAAATACCCTTATTTAAAGTGCAATATCACCAAAAATAGAAATAAATTATCTAACTTTAGTGTGGCCAAGTCTGATGGGGACATGACTATGTCATATGACAGAGCCCACAACAAAATTATGTTGTGGGATGACATGACCATGCCAAACCTCCCAACAGTTGCACGAAGGATGCCTTTAGTGTAGTCACGCATGAAAGCTTCGTGACCACGCCATAAGACAATGAGCCTGACATAATTATGTTAGGGAGCTAGTGTGACCACGCCAACCCCACAATCAAAGCAGCATGACAATGCCCAAGCCTGACGTGACCAATTTAACTTGCCCAGGTTTAAAATTTGGCCCAAGTGGCTTTAGAAAAGCATGCTACCAAGAGCCAAAATTTTAAATATCTTCATGGGACTATAGAGATATGCAAGGGTGTGTTAAATATGTGGTATTAGCCTCATTTAGATACTCCTAAGTACCCTTCATTGGCCATTTTTGGCAAAAATAAGTGGGTAAGTTGGGGATTTGGGTGGGTGAGCTAATTTTAACCTAGAGAATTCCTCATTTCCTCCTCAATCAAATTCATTTCAATTTTGAGCTGAGGGAGACTTTCTTGGAGAGCATTTGAAGAGCTTGAGAGTTTTAGAGGGAGAACACCATCTTCTTCCTCGAAGAAGCTTTATCTACATGGAGTATGGAGCTTGGAGCAGGGAAAAAGGAGGACTCTTCATTTTCCTTAAGGAGAAGCTCAAGGGAGTTAAGCTAATTTCCAACTTCTTCTTCTACATCATCATTCTTCTTCTTCTCTGACAACTTCTCTCCCTCTAATAAATTATCTAGAGAGCACATCTAGGAGAGCTTCATCCTAACTTAAGGGAAATAAGATTTTGGTGAGCTTGTGGTTTCTCTCACAAGGAGAGCATCATCTTATGTTGAAGAATGACTACTCCGATGAAATTTTCTGGCGATCCCTCTAGCAAGGAGTGCTTCCTCACTCTTTGGGATAGGACATGCGTGAGCTTCTCTCCTACTCCTAGGAGAGCTTCATTCCACTAAAAGAAATGTATTCTCAATCTTCTTTTTGACGAGATTCTCTAAAACCCCTTTGCTTTTTTTTCTTTTTTAGCTAGCCTTAGGAATAGATCTTATTAGATGTTTTTGGGTTTGGTTTCCCATGCTAGACAAGTTGGTTGGCTGACAATAGTCGACATGGATATATGTCTATTGATCAGCCATTTACTTTTTAGAGGAAGCCTAGGTTAGGAAGCACATGTGTGGCCAAATACTTTGCGAAGCCGAGTGAATTTTCATTACAAACCCTATACCTAGATTCTAGTGGATCAGAATCCCAATTTCCCATAGTCTTAGAACTTCCAACCTTCCATGGAGGGGTTGGAATAATTCATATAGAAGAATGGGAAAAGCTTTATAACTAGCTCATTCTGCAATATGTTTCCTTGGTTCTTCTTAAACCTCGGAGTTGTCATCTTGCCTATTTATGTGTTGTTTGTTATTTCTTTATTAAAATAAGTCTCCAACCTGAATTATATAAATGATTGGAATAGGAGAGGAATCAAATAGAAAAAGGAAATATAATAAACAAATAATTAAAAGAAAAGAGACAAAAGGCTTATGCATGGTTAATATTAGTGTGATGGGTTTGAGAGTATTTGTCCAAACAAGATCAGACAAAAATATTTTCAAACACGATAACCATGAAGATAATCCCTACATAAGCCACCCATAATTAGAGAACCAAAAAGAAAATTTTTATCATGTGATCAAGAGCACTCATAAGGGGATGTATCCCACTTAGTTATATACATCCTAGGGAATACCAAGAAATACTCTTGATAAAAAGAGTTTCACTTTTTTTTATCATGATTATGGGGGAAATAGGTCCACAAAGGGTGGATATTTTGTATGGGAAAGTTTCGATGCTTCGAGCTCATGCTAAGTCATCGGCCAAAGAGTGAGTCTCTCACATCTTGAATGGGTAGTGACTCCTCGGCATAAGAAGCCTACAAAATAACCATGACATTTTGACAGGGATATCCCTATGTATCAAACCACTTTTGCATCATAAGGGCAATAGACAAATCATCGTATCCCAAATGGGTAGCAACTTGTTAGCTTCCGGCTATCAAAATGATATCAATGAAGCCAAAGGAGTTGATAGGGCTCAACAGAGGTAGTCAAAGGTAAGGAACAATAGTCCTAAAAAGTTAGATGTGATCAGGTCAGGGTACCACAGACTTGTCATCCTAGCCACTAGAACCCTAAGTCTACCTGATCGTGAAGGTAGTTGGCCCAACATGATCAGAGATCCCCAATCAGTAATCCATGAATCAAATCATTGACGGGGACTTCAATAGCCCCAAGGTAAAAGGAACGAAACTATATCCTATAACTATTAATTGGAGCTATAAGAGGTGGGACTTATACCTACCAAAGTGATGATGATGTCTCGGGAAAGGAGAGAAGTGGAGGTTCAATTACAAAGCTAAAAAAACTCCAAACAAAAAGGACTTACACCTCATATGATTCAGGGAGCCTTATAACACCCTAGGCACACTAGACAACCTCCTAAGTAAAACCTATGTTGGGCCAATCAGATTGGAGAAGCCTGAGGGCCTCTCCTTGAGACATGCAAATATTGTTGTAGTTATCTACCACAGTCCTGAGCATAGATGTCCTAATTAAATATGACCGGGGATATATCTATGCAAGCAACCCATTTTAAAACCAACCTGAATGCCATGTAGGAAATAAAAGATAGGTTTTAAAAAATCCTGAATCTTTTAATCCTAAATTTTGATTTAATTTATTTTTTTTAGGATTTTTAAAATAAAAAGAATAATAATTTTTGGGTCCTTAGTGAGCTTAGATTATGATTTTCATGATATCTCAAATGCAAAGAAATAATCAATAAAACCAGTCCAAGCACACATAGACATATAGAAAAGAAAGCACTCCAAAAACAATATATAAAAGAGGCTAAAGTGCCACTAGGTCAGCAACATATTCCAAGAAAGTAGTAAAAGTGGCCAAACTCTGTATATACATGCCCTGTCCTAAGTCTATACAAAAATGTAGAATCCAGACTTAAGGTGTGGGACATTAGCTGCCGCTTTTAGTCCTCGTCACATAGTTTGATGCATTATCCACCTCAAAACTCGTGCCCATACCTTATTCTGATACATACTCACCTTAAAGACTATCCAATACATTGAAAAGAGAAAAAGGACTTGATCTGACCTTATATGTGGGGGAGCTAAATAACAACTGCAAGCAAAGGGGTTAGAAATTAGTACTTGCTCCCCCATAGTGGTATTTATGCGTGTGCATATAATTAGGCATGACTCTCTACAAAAGAATGCCTTATTATACTATCATGCACATCAAGCATACTAGCACACCAAAAAAAGCTGAAAAGGTGACACATGGCTAGCAAAAAAAAAATAATAATAGCCAGAGGCATCCAAAAAACTTACCTAGCACCCTAAACCCTAGCCTAACACATCATCTAATGATATGTGTCCTAACCAACATCTAAGTGCAAGAGTCTCTAGGTATGTATGACTTTGACGAGGTCGATGCACTGACCCCATCTTAATGATCCAAGGGATCAAAAGGGTGTCACCTAGGATGGATTTTTAGAAGGATTTGCCTCGCACGTGACTTATTTTGCTACATACATAGTTTTACAATATGGCAGAGCACAGTATATGTATGCATGGCGGCTAGTTCAGGTTTTTCTCTGCTAGGGTTTGGGCACTGATGTCTCCTTCATGGCGGTGTTGTGGAGCAAGGTGGTAGAGCTTGGAGTTTCAACCTCAAGAAGACCTTCTGTCTTGGCTTGAAGTCTTAGAGTTTTTCTTTTCTTGGGGCTTTCCAAGGCAACAAGTTTTGAAATTTTGGTTACTGTTCCATTGTCTGCTAAGCTAGGTGGACTGTTAGTTTGGTTTCTCTTGCTGGTTCTCTGATTCTCTCTAGTTGGTTTGTTAGTGGTACTTGCTTTCCTATTGATGTTTAAACCAATGCCCAATGGACTAAGGCTACATTTGCTTATGTAGTTGGCAGTGGGATTGATTTACCTAAGTCCTTTGAGCACATGTTGTTTCCACAGGACCTTCATGATGCTACTGCAGGAAAGGGGATTTATCCTTAAATTAATCATTTATGGCTGAAGGATGGAGAGCCAACCATCTTGTTTTCTATAAAGGAAATTAAATCCCTTAATGACTCTATTAAATACACTATAATAGGAAAATTTCAGTATGAACATCCTAAGATGGACTATGTAAGGAAATATTTTGAAGAGCTAAAGCTCAATGGTTCCTGGAAATTGGGCTTACTGGATGGCAGACATTTGTTAATTAAACTATTCACTGATGAGGATTATGCAAGAGTGTTTGCTAAACAATATTTGCTGAATAATGGAACCCCTATGAAATTGGTGAAGTGGACTCCTGGGTTTGATCCTAATAAAGAGTCCCCAATAGTCCCTATATGGTTTAAATTACCTAATCTTCTAATTCAGTACTATCATCAAAATGATCTTTTTAACATCAACAGAGCTCTTGGTATCCTTTGAAAGTATATCCTCCAACTTATAATATGGCTAGACCTGCAGGGGCTAGAGTTCTAGTAGAAAGAGATATAACACTTTCAGATGATGAGAGGGTCTGGATTGGATCTGAAGAGGAAGGTTTCTGACAGAGAATTGTTGTGGAAAAAAGACCTATTTATTGTCCTCATTGTATAATGTTTGTACATAATTTGAAAAAGTGTTATAGACTTCATCCACCTTCAAAAAAGAAGAATTTTGAAAGTAGTAAGAGGAAGGCTGTTGCAACTAGTCAGTCGGAGGCAGCTGAAGAAAATGAAAGGGTTTCAGGTGAGAAAGCTTTAGAAACATATGTTAATTCTACTCACCATAAATATGATTTGAATACCACTACAATTGTTGCTGAGATGGAGAACATTGTTAACAGTTCTACTGCTGAAAAGAGATAGTTGGAGGATAATATACAAGAAAAAAGATTATTAGATATTAATCCACATAAGATTGATGACCCTACACTTAATAGTCTTCGTGATGTGTTAATTGATGAATGGCAAGTTCAAATGAGCAACAGGAAGAAGAAAGGGAGGATGTAACTAAAACAACCCTTGGATGGGCCTTCCATAATTCCACAAGTGGAACTCTATCCTAGAACTAGAGGGAAAGGGAGAACATTTTCTCAACGATCAATTTTTTATGTTGGAATATAAGAGGAGTGGCTCATCCTTCCTCACTCAANTTATCCTTATAACTGTTAGAGGTGCTTAATTAATGGAATAAGGTTACACCTGAGGTTGATGATCGCGTCACAATATATCAGGGATAATTGTGTCCATGGGATTAGACTCTATAAANCTATCCTTATAACTGTTAGAGGTGCTTAATTAATAGGATAAGATTACACCTGAGGTTGATGATCGCGTCACAATATATCAGGGATAATTGTGTCCATGGGATTAGACTCTATAAAATTATTTATAAATACCCATTGTATCAATGTATTGATTCTGTTACAAATTGGAAGTAATGTAGTGAGATGTGATGGGTTAAAGGAAGAATTAACCTTATTTATCGTGTATTTTTGTGTTTATGTTACAACAATCTAAAGAACTTGAAGAGCACTTAAATATATATTCATATGCTGATNTTAAATTGGAAGTAATGTAGTGAGATGTGATGGGTTAAAGGAAGAATTAACCTTATTTATCATGTATTTTTGTGTTTATGTTACAACAATCTAAAGAACTTGAAGAGCACTTAAATATATATTCATATGCTGATNCAGTTCATGAATGTCCATCAAATTGATCTCAATTATGTGCTCCTCCTGCAGTTGAAGTTTACACTGTATGTTTTTATTTCAGCATCTTAAAATGTAATTAACTAGTGACTCATTCAATATTTTCTTATTAATTATCAAATTTCCTATTATAACTTGATACTTGATTCCAAAGTATGCATTAAGCTGCAAAAAAACTTAAGGTACCGTTCCAATGCTAAACCAGATAAATTGCTTACAACTTTTCCAAATAACATAGTAACATTACTGTTTATNTAGGTCATGAATGTCCATCAAATTGATCTCAATTATGTGCTCCTCCTACAGTTGAAGTTTACATTGTATGTTTTTATTTCAGCATCTTAAAATGTAATTAACTAGTGACTCATTCAATATTTTTTTATTAATTATCAAATTTCCTATTATAACTTGATACTTGATTCCAAAGTATGCATTAAGCTACAAAAAAACTTAATGTACCGTTCCAATGCTAAACCAGATAAATTGCTTACAACTTTTCCAAATAACATAGTAACATTACTGTTTATGTTAACAACTTGCTTTAAATTGAGTTAGATTCTACCTTAAGTTACTTATTCCATAAAGTACATTGATGATGGAGGCATTAATTTCTCAAAATATTGTACTACATCAAACTCTTTTGAGTAGGCTTGGTTTTTGGAATGGATAAAGTCCCTTGAGAATGCNGCTACCTTAAGTTACTTATTCCATAAAGTACATTGATGATGGAGGCATTAATTTCTTAAAATATTGTACTACATCAAACTCTTTTGAGTAGGCTTGGTTTTTGGAATGGATAAAGTCCCTTGAGAATGCTTCTTTGACTTGTTGCTCTAAAAGCTTCTTAAAATCCATTTTTAATATTATTAATGGCTTAAGGGCTCTTCCAATGCTTGCTATGAATATCTTTTTTCAACTTCCACAACCTTCTTTTTTTTTTACAGATGAGCAAGTTTGATCATATCTTTGTCTTCGGGTGCTTAATGTGACATACAAAAATATTAATCTTTATTTCCATTCAACTTTTTTATTTGTATTTTTCTTGAGCTAGTTAAACATGCTTTGANGCATATCCGTGTCTTCGGGTGCTTAATGTGACATACAAAAATATTAATCTTTATTTCCGTTCAACTTTTTTATTTGTATTTTTCTTGATCTAGTTAAACATGCTTTGAGTTGAATTTGGTGTTGCACCATTCTCAGCTACAATGCTATTGAAGCTAGACCTNTGCTTTGAGTTGAATTTGGTGTTGCACCATTCTCAGCTACAATGCTATTGAAGCTAGACCTGGGATGTTGTAGCTCCTTTTGAGAAGATCCTCTTGTATCCACTATGAAAACCTTAACAAAAAATGTATTATCCTAAGTGAGATCAAAATATACAAAATTCGATGGGACATTTGCTAACTTCTTCAATTTCTCCTTTTGCTGAATGTGAAATTAAATAAAATAATAATCAAGTATATTATTTTTGTTAAATTTAGGGCTTTCTTCTTACATCTTCCCATTCAATAGGCACCATTACTTACTAATTTTTAAGGATCTCTTTATC
>JXCR01145944.1:49396-71345 GCA_002079205.1 Phalaenopsis hybrid cultivar
GAAAGGGTTTCAGGTGAGAAAGCTTTAGAAACATATGTTAATTCTACTCACCATAAATATGATTTGAATACCACTACAATTGTTGCTGAGATGGAGAACATTGTTAACAGTTCTACTGCTGAAAAGAGATAGTTGGAGGATAATATACAAGAAAAAAGATTATTAGATATTAATCCACATAAGATTGATGACCCTACACTTAATAGTCTTCGTGATGTGTTAATTGATGAATGGCAAGTTCAAATGAGCAACAGGAAGAAGAAAGGGAGGATGTAACTAAAACAACCCTTGGATGGGCCTTCCATAATTCCACAAGTGGAACTCTATCCTAGAACTAGAGGGAAAGGGAGAACATTTTCTCAACGATCAATTTTTTATGTTGGAATATAAGAGGAGTGGCTCATCCTTCCTCACTCAAGAGATTGAAATATCTCATAGAACTCACAAAATTTGGTGCTTTGCTCCTATAGAGCCCATGGTCACAAAATATCCTCATAACATTGTAAAAAAGTTTCCCAAGTTTACTTATTTTGCTAACTTGAATAATAAAATCTGGCTTTTTATAAGAACTGAGTCGCAGTAGTCTATGTTACTTAATCATTCACAGTTCTTACATATCCAATTTTTTATTGGAGCTCATGCGGGTTATGCTACTTTTATATATGTCAGCAGCTTAACTAATCAGCAGCAGATCCTTTGGCAGGATTTATTGCATCTGGGCCAGTCTATTGATTCTTTCTGGATTTTGGGAGGGGACTTTAATTGTATTACTTCTCCTACTGAAAAAAGTGGGGGTAATGCTCATTTGCCTTCAGCCATGGCCAGGTTCAATGATTTCATCCAAAATGCCACACTTTTTGATCTAGGCTTTCAAGGGCCTCAATTTACTTGGAGGAGGGGCACCCTGTGGGAGAGGCTGGATAGAATGCTTGTTAATTTTAATTGGCTTCAAAAATTTCCTTATACTATTGTCTCACATCTTGCTATGGCTGGATCTGATCACAGACCCTTACTTTTCTCCATCCAGAACTCAACCAGATCTGTTAGTACTCCCTTTATATTTCAAAACATGTGGACGTTACACCCTGAATTGCTTCAGAAAATTGGCAAAGCTTGGATTTCTAAACATAACGGTAATCCTTGGATTAAGCTTTGGAAGCTGCAAAAGAAAGTAGTTGTGCATCTTAGAAGGTGGAATTGGTAGAAGTTTGGGAATGTTCATGAGAATCTTGCTGCTGCTCAGGAGGAGGTTTACAGATTAGAAGCAGGTTTCCAATTGGGCCTGAACACTGAAGCTTCTTTCCCAAATTAATTATCATGTGAGTTTTCTTAAGCAAAAGGCAACTATCTCTAAGTTCACTGAGGGAGACAAAAATACAAGTTTTTAACATGCATGTATTAACTTCAGGAGGAAATGCAATATGATCCTTTTTATCACTAACTCCACTTGTTAGAATCACACCACTGATGAGGAAATTGCTCAAGATGCTGTTAATTATTTCCAAAATCTTTTCACCAGCAGGAAAACAGCTAGAACTACAATTGAGACTACTCTCTTCTCTAACTTTCAAGGTTATGTACAAAGCTTAAATATGACTAACATACCATTGGAGGATGAGGTTAAAATTGCTTTAGACTCAATTGATGGGCAGAAGTCTGCTAGGCCGGATGGGTTTACCTCCACCTTCTATAAAGCTACTTGGTCCAAAACCAACAAAGATATTATTCAACTTATTCAGAACTTTTTCAATGGGGTTGATCCTCCTAGGTATTTCAGTTCTTCCACTGTCACTTTGATACCCAAAAATCAGACCAGGAAAAGTTGAGGAGACTTCAGGCCCATAAGCTTATCTAATGTTATCTCCAAGCTGATCAGCAAGATTATAGTTTTCAGGCTCCAAGCANATCTTAGACTTGATTACTAGATATTCTTACATTTTAGTTTTAACTTGAGTTATTAAAACTTTTTCTAAAGTTTNCTCTTAGACTTGATTACTAGATATTCTTACATTTTAGTTTTAACTTGAGTTATTAAAACTTTTTCTAAAGTTTCACTATTTCATTTATAACACAAAAATAATAGAAATCTTTAAGTAAAACTCACCGCCATAAGTTATAATTTTACATAGTACAAAAGGTTACTTGAGGAAAGATTTTTCATCTTTCTTTTAGAGGAAAAAAAACTAAGTATTATGTTCTTCCTCATCTTCTAATTATTGTAAACACTTTCTAGTGGATTTTATCTGATTTAAACATAGTTTTCTGTGTTGTTTTATCCATGCATCATAAGTTGTTTCCTTACTTTTTTTCTTTTAATATGAATTAGTGGCATTTGTAGGAAAATTTGTTTCATGATAAAATTATTTTTATTTTCATGTGATGAGTATCTCCTTTGCTTCATTAACATAGCTTAAGTGGTAATAAGTTATGTTAAAACTTGTTGCATGTGAAACAAATACTCGGGATAGCAGTGATCTTGCAACTTGAGTGCCCTCACATTGACCGATTAGCTAATAAAATAATTTAGGCAGCAATTCAACTTTTAAGGAAATATAATTTAATGATGTGTTTATATTAGATGCTTCTAGGTGACAAATAGCTGCATAAAACTAATAGAATAATTAACATACTTATACACTCGAAAAGAGCGTAGGTAGACATATGTTCCTTATTGGAAAATAATTTATTACTTAATTATATCAATCTTTTTTACTGTTTATGTCATTATCTTCATTTTACTTTTCCTTTAGAATGTAATAGATGCATGTTCAGTAATTTAGATTTGCTTAGTATTCTCGTATTTTATTAATGTGATGGTACTTTCACCAGCTCTTAATTGACTTTGCAAACTGATGACTTGTGAGGTTAAAATCTGTTGTGAAACATAATGACCTGAGAGGGCTATGATTTCACCCAACTAGTGAGTACCACATTTCATCTTAGGCAGAGTCGTTGTGATCACCTGAGGGCGGTGTAAATAGATAGGGAGATAAGTTTTAATAAGCGTAGAATTAATGTTTCTAGGTGACAAACTAGATTCTTTATCAATTTGGTCTAGAGTTTGGATTATAAGGGTCCCTAGTAGTTGGAGGCAGCTGAACAAAGGGAAAGGGTTTCAGGTGAGAAAGCTTTAGAAACATATGTTAATTCTACTCACCATAAATATGATTTGAATACCACTACAATTGTTGCTGAGATGGAGAACATTGTTAACAGTTCTACTGCTGAAAAGAGATAGTTGGAGGATAATATACAAGAAAAAAGATTATTAGATATTAATCCACATAAGATTGATGACCCTACACTTAATAGTCTTACTGATGTGTTAATTGATGAATGGCAAGTTCAAAAGAGCAACAGGAAGAAGAAAGGGAGGCTGTAACTAAAACAACCCTTGGATGGGCCTTCCATAATTCCACAAGTGGAACCCTATCTTAGAACTAGAGGGAAACGGAGAACATTTTCTCAACGATCAATTTTTTATGTTGGAATATAAGAGGAGTGGCTCATCCTTCCTCACTCAAGAGATTGAAATATCTCATAGAACTCACAAAATTTGGTGCTTTGCTCCTGTAGAGCCCATGGTCACAAAATATCCTCATAACATTGTAAAAAAGTTTCCCAAGTTTACTTATTTTGCTAACTTGAATAATAAAATCTGGCTTTTTATAAGAACTGAGTCGCAGTAGTCTATGTTACTTAATCATTCACAATTCTTACATATCCAATTTTTTATTGGAGCTTATGCGGGTTATGCTACTTTTATATATGTCAGCAGCTTAACTAATCAACAGCAGATCCTTTGGCAGGATTTATTGCATCTGGGTCAATCTATTGATTCTTTCTGGATTTTGGGAGGGGACTTTAATTGTATTACTTCTCCTACTGAAAAAAGTGGGGGTAATGCTCATTTGCCTTCAGCCATGGCCAGGTTCAATGATTTCATCCAAAATGCCACACTTTTTGATCTAGGCTTTCAAGGGCCTCAATTTACTTGGAGGAGGGGCACCCTATAGGAGAGGCTGGATAGAATGCTTGTTAATTCTAATTGGCTTAAAAAATTTCCTTATACTATTGTCTCACACCTTGCTATGGCTGGATCTGATCACAGACCCTTACTTTTCTCCATCCAAAACTCAACCAGATCTGTTAGTACTCCCTTTATATTTCAAAACATGTGGACGTTACACCCTGAATTGCTTCAGGAAATTGGCAAAGCTTGGATTTCTAAACCTAATGGTAATCCTTGGATTAAGCTTTGAAAGCTGCAAAAGAAAGTAGTTGTGCATCTTAGAAGGTGGAATTGGGAGAAGTTTGGGAATGTTCATGAGAATCTTGTTGCTACTCCGGAGGAGGTTTACAGATTAGAAGCAGGTTTCCAATTGGGCCTGAACACTGAAGCTTCTTTCCCAAATTAATTATCATGTGAGTTTTCTTAAGCAAAAGGCAACTATCTCTAAGTTCACTGAGGGAGACAAAAATACAAGTTTTTAACATGCATGTATTAACTTCAGGAGGAAATGCAATATGATCCTTTCTATCACTAACTCCACTTGTTAGAATCTCACCACTGATGAGGAAATTGCTCAAGATGCTGTTAATTATTTCCAAAATCTTTTCACCAACAGGAAAACAGCTAGAACTACAATTGAGACTACTCTCTTCTCTAACTTTCAAGGTTATGTACAAAGCTTAAATATGACTAACATACCTTTGGAGGATGAGATTAAAATTTCTTTAGACTCAATTCATGGGCAGAAGTCTACTAGGCCTGATGGGTTTACCTCCACCTTCTATAAAGCTACTTGGTCCAAAACCAACAAAGATATTATCCAACTTATTCAGAACTTTTTCAATGGGGTTGATCCTCCTAGGTATTTCAGTTCTTCCACTATCACTTTGATACCCAAAAATCACACTAGGAAAAGTTGAGGAGACTTCAGGCCCATAAGCTTATCAAATGTTATCTCCAAGCTGATCAGCAAGATTATAGTTTTCAGGCTCCAAGCACACCTCCAAAATCTCATTTTTACCAATCAGGTTGCTTTTTCAAGGACATAAATATTACAGATAATTTTTTGTTGGTCAGAAGCTTTTGTCGGACCTTGACAGAAAATGTAGAGGGGGGAATTCCATTTTCAAGATTGATATAAGGAAGGCCTATGATACTATCAATTGGGGTTTCATTTTGGAGACTCTATCTGCTAGGGACTTCACTGTGGATTTTGTTAACTTAATTAAAAGATGGTTGAAATGCATGCTCATTCTGTCCTGATCAATGACAAACATCATGGTTTCTCCACTGCATCCAGGGGAATTAAACAAGGGGACCCATTGCCTCCTACTATCTTTATTTTAGCCTTGAATTATTTTTCAAGGTAATTAAATAAGATGTTTGTTGCTTCATCTCCTTTGGCTTATCACCACAGATCTAATATCAACATAAGTCATCTGGCCTATGCTGATGATATAATAATCTTTCCTAATGCATCCAAAAATGCTGTCAAGACACTGCATAAAGGCCTTAAGCATTTTCAACAAGCTTCAGGTATGGATCTAAACCAGCAGAAATTTCAAGTGAATATTAGTGCTAACACAACTTCTTAGATCAAACATTGGATTTCTAATTACACTGGATTCAATATTGCTTCTCTGCTTATTAATTATCTTTGAGTTCAATTATCAAAGGCAGATCCAAATAAACTCAATTCCATGATGTTATTGATCAGATCAAGACCCAACTTAATTGTTGGACAAACTCTTTCTTGTCAAATAGGGGGAGAATTACTCTACTGAAAATCATTTTGACAACTATGACTGCATATGTCCTTCAGATGTTTACTATGCAGAAAGGTACACAAGTGCTCCTTAGCAGAATTTTTAACAAATTCCTGTGGGTTGGGCGGAAGAAATTGCTCCACTGGCTACCTTGGTAGAAAGTTTGCAAACCTCTTCAGGCTGGAGGTTTGGGCTTCAAGGATTTTCAACATTTAAGCTTCATTAACTTTACAAGTTATGGATCTAATTCAGGGCCCAAGATAGTCTTTGGGCTAAGCATATGATGGGGAAGTACTGTTGGTTTGTGCATCCAACTCTTGTAACTAAGAAATTGGGGGATTCCAGGATTTGGCCCAAGATGTCGAGTATCAAAAATTAGGCTAAAGACCTGTTTATTTGAGAGCTGGGAGAGGAAAAAATAAACTTTTGGCTGGATCATTGGGTGTGTAATGGGGAGAGGATTGTCTGCACTATTCCCAACCCCAATTACCATATTCAGGTTAAAGACTATTGGTCTGAGGAATAGTGGAACTGCAAAATGCTAAATATTGTACTCTCTAGGGAGCAGGTTAGCTTTTATGGAGTTTCATATGTTAGTTGTAACCTCTAAAGCTTAGAACGGTGGAACCAACATGAGCAAGCTTAGAGAGAATTCCTATAAGGTTAACTTTGGCCTGACCCAACCCACAACTACACAGTTATTTAGTTTCCTGGCCAAAAAAATTGACCCTATTTCTTTAGGTTGCTAGTGAACTAAAATGGATATGGTAAAGAATTTAGAATTAATTTATATTTCACACACTAGGGATTCTAGCAAGTGCACGTATCATTTCAAGTAATATAAGACTTTCTTTAAAAACCTCAGTATCGATCCCACATGGAAGCGAGGTAAGAAANCTTGACCCTATTTCTTTAGGTTGCTAGTGCACTAAAATGGATATGGTAAAGAATTTAGAATTAATTTATATTTCACACACTAGGGGTTCTAGCAAGTGCACGTATCATTTCAAGTAATATAATACTTTCCTTAAAAACCTCAATATCGATCCCACGTGGAAGCGAGGTAAGAAATCCGTTAGGCTGATTCTAGTATACTACTATCAGATCTTAGTTTGGAATTTTTGANTACACACTAGGGGTTCTAGCAAGTGCACATATCATTTCAAGTAATATAAGACTTTCTTTAAAAACCTCAGTATCGATCCCACATGGAAGCGAGGTAAGAAACCCGTTAGGCTGATTCTAGTATACTACTATCAGATCTTAGTTTGGAATTTTTGAAAAGTTTGGATTTCCTAAATTTACTAATTTATTATAAAATTAAATTTAACTAAATTAAATAAAAACCTAATATATGAAGACTTGTTAAATTTTAAAAAATACTTATATTATCAAAATTCCCTTCCCCTTGCGATGAGATCATAGTCAGTGCATAAATGAAATGTTTAAAGGTTTAAAGGTAGTTTTGTGATAAATAGAACCATATTTATTCTTTACCCTCTTACGAGTGCATAAAGAACATTAGATAATCTAAAGTTAAGTTCCTAATTGATATGGATATGCTGAGTAGATTCTAGCCTTTCACTTCCATATTACCCACTGTGCGTGCTCTATAGGACTAACCAGGCCTTAGGTTCCGAACTAAAGACCAAATGGGTAAGGGTTTGAGTCTGTCACTCTAAAATCATCAATTGTATACCCATCAAAACTTATCTTCCTTTCTATTTGCACTCTCCCTTGGACTTGGCTCCCCTCCATCTTAAAGGTTAGTGTGGTTTCACTCAGTTGAGAATTACACCTCCCTTCCGGATCCTAATGCAATTACAATAAATTTTAACATTAAAATAGGCCTAAATTGTAATGTAAATGAAGTTCAAGTGAAATTGCATCACAATTTTGAAATAAAAGAAATCTTCAAATACTTCTAATCATACACATAATTAATTCTCTTCATAAAGAGAAAGAGTAAAGAAAACTACTCACTATGCATGGATAAAACACAAGGATTCTTCATTGCAACATTGAAAACACACAACTACATTGTAATAATTCAAATCAAATACCAAAGGAGTCAATGACTTATCTTTACCAAAGATTCACGCTCTCCTTACCCAACAAATAACAATCCTCTATACTTCCTAAAAAGTCCAAGAGTTTCCAACCTCTCCACAAACACACTTCTCTCTCCTCTTTTAATAGGTACGCCCCAAAAACCCCTTTTTTGACTAGCCAATGGTCACATTAAATAAAGCTGTAAAAATAATCAAAGTCACTTCAAGCACCTCTTCAACATTCGTCTGAATTCATTGCATAAAATCCATAACCAATTAGGGCGTCTAGGCGCCGAACCGTGGCTCCTAGGCAGTAGTCTTCTAGAAGCCTATGGGTTATTACCCGACGCCTAAGCACTTGAACACTTTTTAACTTTTTGCTTCATTTGACTTCTTTTTGCTTCATCTGACTCCTTTTTGCTCCATTTTTTCTGATTTTTCTCCANTAATATTGCTTCTCTTCTTATTAAGTGTCTTTGAGTTCAATTATTAAAGGCAGATCCAAATAAACTCAATTCCATGATGTTATTGATCAGATCAAGACCCAGCTTAATTGTTGGTAAAACTCTTTCTTATCAAATGGGGGGAGAATTACTCTACTGAAAAGCATTTTGAAAACTATGACTGCATATGTCCTTCAGATGTTTACTATGCAGAAAGGTACACAAGTGCTCCTTAGCAGGATTTTTAACAAATTCCCGTGGGTTGGGCAGAAGAAATTGTTCCACTGGCTACCTTGGTAGAAAGTTTGCAAACCTCTTCAGGCTAGAGGTTTGGGCTTCAAGTATTTTCAACATTTAAGCTTAGAAGTTATGGATCAAATTCAGGGCCCAAGATAGTCTTTGGGCTAAGCATATGATGGGGAAATACTGTAGGTTTGTGCATCCAACTCTTGTAACTNACAAACTCTTTCTTGTCAAATGGGGGGAGAATTACTCTACTGAAAAGCATTTTGACAACTATGACTGCATATGTCCTTCAAATGTTTACTATGCATAAAGGCACACAAGTGCTCCTTAGCAGAAATTTTAACAAATTCCCGTGGGTTGGGCAGAAGAAATTGTTCCACTGGCTACCTTGGTAGAAAGTTTGCAAACCTCTTCAGGCTGGAGGTTTGGGCTTCAAGGATTTTCAACATTTAAGCTTCATTAACTTTACAAGTTATGGATCAAATTTAGAGCCCAAGATAGTCTTTGGGCTAAGCATATGATGGGGAAATACTGTAGGTTTGTGCATCCAACTCTTGTAACTAAGAAATTGGGGGATTCCAGGATTTGGTCCAAGATGTCGAGTATCAAAAATTAGGCTGAAGACCTGTTTATTTGGGAGCTGGGAGAGGAAAAAATAAACTTTTGGTTGGATCATTGGGTGTGTAATGGGGAGAGGATTGTCTGCACTATTCCCAACTCCAATTACCATAGTCAGGTTAAAGACTATTGGTCTGAGGAACAGTGGAACTGCAAAATGCTAAATATTGTACTCTCTAGGGTGCAGGTTAGCTTTTATGGAGTTTCATATGTTAGTTGTAACCTCTAAAGCTTAGAAAGGTGGAACCAACATGAGCAAGCTTTGAGAGAAATCCTATAAGGTTAACTTTGGCCTGACCCAACCCACAACTACACAGTTATTTAGTTTCCTGGCCAAAAAACTTGACCCTATTTCTTTAGGTTGCTAGTGCACTAAAATGGATATGGTAAAGAATTTAGAATTAATTTATATTTCACACACTAGGGGTTCTAGCAAGTGCACGTATCATTTCAAGTAATATAATACTTTCCTTAAAAACCTCAATATCGATCCCACGTGGAAGCGAGGTAAGAAATCCGTTAGGCTGATTCTAGTATACTACTATCAGATCTTAGTTTGGAATTTTTGAAAAGTTTGGATTTCCTAAATTTACTAATTTATTATAAAATTAAATTTAACTAAATTAAATAAAAACCTAATATATGAAGACTGGTTAAATTTTAAAAAATACTTATATTATCAAAATTCCCTTCCCCTTGCGATGAGATCATAGTCAGTGCATAAATCAAATGTTTAAAGGTTTAAAGGTAGTTTTGTGATAAATAGAAGCATATTTATTCTTTACCCTCTTCCGAGTGCATAAAGAACATTAGATAATCTAAAGTTAAGTTCCTAATTGATATGGATATGCTGAGTAGATTCTAGCCTCTCAATTCCATATTACCCACTGTGCGTGCTCTATAGGACTAACCAGGCCTTAGGTTCCAAACAAAAGACCAAATGGGCAAGGGTTCTAGTCTGTCACTCTAAAATCATCAATTGTATACCCATCAAAACTTATCTTCCTTTCTATTTGCACTCTCCCTTGGACTTGGCTCCCCTCCATCTTAAAGGTTAGTGTGGTTTCACTCAGTTGAGAATTACACCTCCCTTCCGGATCCTAATGCAATTACAATAAATTTTAACATTAAAATAGGCCTAAATTGTAATGTAAATGAAGTTCAAGTGAAATTGCATCACAATTTTGAAATAAAAGAAATCTTCAAATACTTCTAATCATACACATAATTAATTCTCTTCACAAAGAGAAAGAGTAAAGAAAACTACTCACTATGCATGGATAAAACACAAGGATTCTTCATTGCAACATTGAAAACACACAACTATATTGTAATAATTCAAATCAAATACCAAAAGAGTCAAAGACGTATCTTTACAAAAGATTCACGCGCCTTACCCAACAAATAACAATCCTCTATACTTCCTAAAAAGTCCAAGAGTTTCCAACCTCTCCACAAACACACTTCTCTCTCCTCTTTTAATAGGTAACGCCCCAAAAACCCCTTTTTTGACTAGCCAATGGTCACATTAAATAAATCTGTAAAAATAATCAAAGTCACTTCAAGCACCTCTTCAACATTCGTCTGAATTCATTGCATAAAATCCATAACCAATTATGGCGTCTAGGCGCCCAACCGTGGCGCCTAGGCAGTAGTCTTCTAGAAGCCTTTGGGTTATTACCCGGCGCCTAAGCACTTGAACACTTTTTACCTTTTTGCTTCATTTGACTTCTTTTTGCTTCATCTGACTCCTTTTTGCTCCATTTTTTCTGATTTTTCTCCAAAAGTCTATTTCTAGAACCTGAAACCAAAAACATACAAAATATCATTTATTAAAGCATAATATCCTTAAAAATGAGTATAAAATGTATATATAGAGGCAGCTCATTTTAGAGCATATCAACTCACCTAAAAGTAAACGTTAATTGTCCTCAAGTAGCAATACAAGTTTTAAAAATATGTTGATTTTTGTTAGTGGGTCTCTTAAAGATAATATTAAAATTTTGCTCTATAAAAGTTATAGTCCAACTTAGAAGAATTTCTAGTAAATTTTATTATATCTGAGGTATCATAATATTTAGTACTAAACTTAGGAATCCTGATTTTCTACTTGTCACCGCCAAAACGTGTCACGGTCATCGTCAATTCCATCGTTCGTGTCATTGGTTGATGTCGTTGTTGAAAGGAGTAGCCACTTTGTTTATCTATTTTATTGCGCTATTCTCCAAATGACTTGTTTCCTTTATATTACATGAATGAACTTAAGATGTTAAGTAATTTGGAGAAAGAGGAAAAGGGCAAATTAAAATAGATAGCAAAAAAAAATGGCGTAGTGGTTTTGTTTATAGAGAATCCAAAAATGTCTGATTTGTGAGATTCTCATGTAAAGAAGACCACACGAAGGTTTTATAACCAGAGATTTAGGTGTAATACCTATTCTGATTTCTTCAACACTACTATAAGAGCAATCTCCTATAGTTAATTACATCTTAAGTAGTTAAAACTACTCAAAAAAACTCCTGATTAAGATTAACATTTGTTTTCAGAGAAACTTTAAGTGTCAAGGTCAAGGAACGTTTCAGCCTAGAGTAAGAAGTTTCTAAGGATCTGATTCTGCCCTAAAGGTTTTATTTTTTTGTTTTATTTTTGTCATTTCATTTAGTTATTTTATTTATGTCATTTGATTTTATTATTTTATTGTCATTGCTTTGTTATCTTTAGGTTCACCATTTCTACTTCAGAATGTCGTCCCAGCAAAATAGAGTTAGCACGCCCTAATAACATGTAAGGAAAATTTAATGAGTAATTTGCCTCATGTCTTTAGCAAACCTACAAAACAGAATATGATTAGCCATGAAATCATATTTTAATTTGTCAATTTAGTTGGTTGAATAATTCTTAGACAACTCGATTAAGATGTCTACGTCTTTGTCGTCCCTGGGTCATAAGGGTATTCAAATCTACTTAGTTTGAAAGGTTTTTAAAGTAGGATCGGAAGATTCTTGTCAGCAACCACAGATTGTGTTGTCCAAGAGATCTTCATAGATTTGAATACAGATAATCAAGCTGCATTCGATGATCTATGTTCATTAGGGTTCAATTTAAGTTTTAATGTCTTATTTGGATTTTAAGGGTTGGAAAATTTTAGGTTGTTTATGATTTATTAATCAGTTGAATTTTGTCATTTTTTCCTTTATTTTGTTTGGGATGACCCGATCAGGATCCCATGGTTCCGTCGTCCCGGGTCATTATGTTTGTGGATTGATTAACCACAAGTGGTTGGAAGTTATTTTTTTCGCAATCATGGTTTACCCCCTCCAAAATATCGTCTCAAGCCTAGTTGCATTTTTAAGTTTAAGTTTAAGTGTTAATCTCTTTTAAAAATGGATTTTATGTGATTTGTCATTTGTCATGAATTTCATTTTATTTCTGTCGGTTAGATTTATATGTGAAATTGAATCATCATTTCTAGGTCATTATTCCATTTATTTTAGGTTTGATGTCGATTAAACCTAAGGAAACTTGATTAAATTCTAATAAATTAGACTTAAGATTTAGGTTCAATGCGGGTAGAACCTAAGGTTCAATACTACTTAGATTCAATTTAGATAGAATCTAAGGTTGAGATGATTTAAGTCCAATTTAGGTAGGACTTAAAGTTCGATATTAGTTAGGTTCAATTTGGGTAGAACCTAAAGTTTGAGGTAGTTTAGGTCCGATTTAGGTTAAACCTAAGGAAAGTTTATTAATGTCTAATAAATTAGACTTAAGATTTAGGTTCAATGTAAGTAGAACCTAAGACTTGATGTAGTTTAGGTCCAATTTAGGTAGGACCTTCAATTTAAAGTTTAAATTGGTTTAGGTCCAATTTGGGTTGAACCTAAAGTTTAAGAAAATTTAGGTTCATTTGAGGTTTAGACTTTCTTAGGTTCAATTTAGGATTGAACCTAAAATTTGAGATGATTTAGTTCCAATTTAGGAAGGAACTAAGATATGGAATGGTTTATATCCAATTTCGGTAGGATCTAAGGTATTGGATGATTTAGGTCCAATTTAGGTAGGGCATAAGGTTTAATGTGGTTTAGATTAAATTCAGGTTGAATCTAAAGTTTAGGTGAACTTAATTTTAATGTGTGTTGGACCTAAGGTTTTAGGTTGAATTAGGTTCAATGTATGTTGAACCTAAGGATTAAGGTTGACTTAGGCTACATTTATTTAAACCTATGGTTTGAGCTAACTTAGGTTCAATGTAGGTTGAACATAAGATTTAGGTTGATTTAGGTTCAATGTAGGTTGAACCTTAAGTTTAGGCTGACTTAAGTTCAATTTGGGTTGAACCTAAGGGTTATGTTGACTTAGGTTCAATTTGGGTTGAACCTAGATTTTGAGCTGACATAGGTTCAAAGTAGGTTGAACCTAAGGTTTAGATTGAGGGATTAAGCCTAATTTGAGTAAGGCTTAATGGATGTTTTATTTCTAATTTAGATTAAAGTTAAATAGGATTTATGGGTTTTAAGCCTAATGTGAGTAAAACTTTAAGTATTAATTAAGTCTGATTAGAATTAGACTTAATTAGGGTTTACTTTAGCTCAAGCCTTATGTAGTTAAGGCTTAAGGATTAAAGTCTAATTAAGATTAGACCTAATTAGGGTTGAAGGTTAATTAAACCTAATATGGGTAAGGTTTAATTAAATTAATTAGGTCTAATTAGACCTAATGTAAATAAGAGTTATACCTAATTATGGTTTAAGGTTAATTAAACCTAATGTAAATAAGGTTTAATTATATTAATTACGTCTAATTTAGGTTAGGCTTAATTATAGCTTAGGGTTAATTAAACCTAATGTAAGTAAGGTTTAAATAGATTAATTAGGTCTAATTTGGGTTAGACCTAATTAAAGCTTATGATTAATTAAACCTAGTGTAAGTAAGGTTTAATTAGATTAATTAGGTCTAATTTGGGTCAAACTTAATTAGAGTTTAGGATTAACAAAACCTAATGTAAGTGAATTTTTATTAGATTAATTAGGTCTAATTAGGTTTAGACCTAATTAGGGTTTATGATTAATTAAACCTAATGTAAGAAATGTTTAATTAGATTAATTAGGTTGAATTTGGGTTAGACCTAAGTAGGGTTTAGAGTATGATGTAGGCTCAATTGAGTTAAACCCCAGGGATTGAAATTTTGATTTGGGTCCATTTGGTTTGGATCCAGGGGTTTAGGGGGGTGACTAAACCCAAAGTTGGTTAGGCTTTAGGTCCACCCTAAGTCTAATTTCGAAGTCAAACCTAAGGAATAGGATTATTTCAATCCTACTGGTCATTCAAGGCCAAGGTCCAAGCCTAAAGAATTTTGGGATTTTAAATGTAAATTTAAAATTTACAGTTTTAACCGTGAAAGGCAAAAATGTCGTTAAATTTTACAAAGGCTAAAAATTGTCATTTTAGGGTTTGACTTTATCACCCTAAATCTTCTTGCCAGTTTCAAATTTAACTTTCAATTTTCTATTCTTTTATAATATTTTTGGAAATAATTAAAAAATTTGGTGAAAATTGGTAAATTTGACTCTAAAGATTTTTCCTNCACCGCCAAAAATGTGTCACCGTCATCGTCAATTCCATCGTTCGTGTCATTGGTTGATGTCGTTGTTCAAAGGAGTAGCCACTTTGTTTATCTATTTTATTGCGCTATTCTCCAAATGACTTGTTTCCTTTATATTACATGAATGAACTTAAGATGTTAAGTAATTTGGAGAAAGAGGAAAAGGGCAAATTAAAATAGATAGCAAAAAAAAATGGCGTAGTGGTTTTGTTTATAGAGAATCCAAAAATGTCTGATTTGTGAGATTCTCATGTAAAGAAGACCACATGAAGGTTTTATAACCAGAGATTTAGGTCTAATACCTATTCTGATTTCTTCAACACTACTATAAGAGCAAGCTCCTATAGTTAATTACATCTTAAGTAGCTAAAACTACACAAGAAAACTCCTGATTAAGATTAACATTTGTTGTCAGAGAAACTTTAAGTGTCAAGGTCAAGGAAAGAAACATCAACGTTTCAGCCTAGAGTAAGAAGTTTCTAAGGATCTGATTCTACCCTAAAGGTCTTATTTTTTGTTTTATTTTTGTCATTTCATTTTGTTATTTCATTTATGTCATTTGATTTTGTTGTTTTATTGTCATTGTTTTGTTATCTTTAGGTTCACCATTTCTACTTCAGAATGTCGTCCCAGCNCGAAGGTTTTATAACCAGAGATTTAGGTGTAATACCTATTCTGATTTCTTCAACACTACTATAAGAGCAATCTCCTATAGTTAATTACATCTTAAGTAGTTAAAACTACTCAAAAAAACTCCTGATTAAGATTAACATTTGTTTTCAGAGAAACTTTAAGTGTCAAGGTCAAGGAACGTTTCAGCCTAGAGTAAGAAGTTTCTAAGGATCTGATTCTGCCCTAAAGGTTTTATTTTTTTGTTTTATTTTTGTCATTTCATTTAGTTATTTTATTTATGTCATTTGATTTTATTATTTTATTGTCATTGCTTTGTTATCTTTAGGTTCACCATTTCTACTTCAGAATGTCGTCCCAGCAAAATAGAGTTAGCACGCCCTAATAACATGTAAGGAAAATTTAATGAGTAATTTGCCTCATGTCTTTAGCAAACCTACAAAACAGAATATGATTAGCCATGAAATCATATTTTAATTTGTCAATTTAGTTGGTTGAATAATTCTTAGACAACTCGATTAAGANCATGTCTTTAGAAAACCTACATAACAGAATACGATTAGCCATGAAACCATATTTTAATTTGTCAATTTAGTTGGTTGAATAATTCTTAGACAACTCGATTAAGATGTCTACGGCTCTGTNGATGTCTTTAGCAAACCTACAAAACAGAATACGATTAGCCATGAAATCATATTTTAATTTGTCAATTTAGTTGGTTGAATAATTCTTAGACAACTCGATTAAGATGTCTACGTCTTTGTCGTCCCTGGGTCATAAGGGTATTCAAATCTACTTAGTTTGAAAGGTTTTTAAAGTAGGATCGGAAGATTCTCGTCAGCAGCCACAGATTGTTTTGTCCGAGAGATCTTCATAGATTTGAATACAGATAATCAAGCTGCATTTGATGATCTATGTTCATTAGGGTTCAATTTAAGTTTTAATGTCTTATTTGGATTTTAGGGGTTGGAAAATTTTNTGTCAGCAACCACAGATTGTGTTGTCCAAGAGATCTTCATAGATTTGAATACAGATAATCAAGCTGCATTCGATGATCTATGTTCATTAGGGTTCAATTTAAGTTTTAATGTCTTATTTGGATTTTAGGGGTTGGAAAATTTTAGGTTGTTTATGATTTATTAATCAGTTGAATTTTGTCATTTTGTCGTTTATTTTGTTTGGGATGACCCGATCAGGATCCCATGGTTCCGTCCTCCAGGGTCATTATGTTTGCGGATTGATTAACCACAAGTGGTTGGAAGGTATTTTGTTAGCAATCATGGGTTACCCCCTCCAAAATATCGTTTCAAGCCTAGTTGCATTTTTAAGTTTAAGTTTAAGTGTTAATCTCTTTTAAAAATGGATTTTATGTGATTTGNGTCCCAGGTCATTATGTTTGCGGATTGATTAACCACAAGTGGTTGGAAGGTATTTGTTAGCAATCATGGGTTACCCCCTCCAAAATATCGTCTCAAGCCTAGTTGCATTTTTAAGTTTAAGTTTAAGTGTTAATCTCTTTTAAAAATGGATTTTATGTGATTTGTCATTTGTCATGAATTTCATTTTATTTCTGTCGGTTGGATTTATATGTGAAATTGAATCATCATTTCTAGGTCATTATTCCATTTATTTTAGGTCTGATTTCGATTAAACCTAAGGAAACTTGATTAAATTCTAATAAATTAGACTTAAGATCTAGGTTCAATGCGGGTAGAACCTAAGGTTCAATACTACTTAGATTCAATTTAGATAGAATCTAAGGTTGAGGNGTCGATTAAACCTACGGAAACTTGATTAAATTCTAATAAATTAGACTTAAGATTTAGGTTCAATGCGGGTAGAACCTAAGGTTCAATACTACTTAGATTCAATTTAGATAGAATCTAAGGTTGAGGTGATTTTTAAGTCCAATTTAGGTAGGACTTAAAGTTCGATATTAGTTAGGTTCAATTTGGGTAGAACCTAAAGTTTGAGGTAGTTTAGGTTCGATTTAGGTTAAACCTAAGGAAAGTTTATTAATGTCTAATAAATTAGACTTAAGATTTAGGTTCAATGTAAGTAGAACCTAAGACTTGATGTAGTTTAGGTCCAATTTAGGTAGGACCTTCAATTTAAAGTTTAAATTGGTTTAGGTCCAATTTGGGTTGAACCTAAAGTTTAAGATAATTTAGGTTCATTTGAGGTTTAGACTTTCTTAGGTTCAATTTAGGATTGAACCTAAAATTTGAGATGATTTAGTTCCAATTTAGGAAGGAACTAAGATATGGAATGGTTTATATCCAATTTAGGTAGGATCTAAGGTATTGGATGATTTAGGTCCAATTTAGGTAGGGCCTAAGGTTTAATGTGGTTTAGATTCAATTCAGGTTGAATCTAAAGTTTAGGTGAACTTAATTTTAATGTGTGTTGGACCTAAGGTTTTAGGTTGAATTAGGTTCAATGTATGTTGAACCTAAGGATTAAGGTTGACTTAGGCTACATTTATTTAAACCTATGGTTTGAGCTAACTTAGGTTCAATGTAGGTTGAACATAAGATTTAGGTTGATTTAGGTTCAATGTAGGTTGAACCTAAAGTTTAGGCTGACTTAAGTTCAATTTGGGTTGAACCTAAGGGTTATGTTGACTTAGGTTCAATTTGGGTTGAACCTACATTTTGAACTGACATAGGTTCAATGTAGGTTGAACCTAAGGTTTAGATTGAGGGACTAAGCCTAATTTGAGTACGGCTTAATGGATGTTTTATTTCTAATTTAGATTAAAGTTAAATAGGATTTATGGTTTTTAAGCCTAATGTGAGTAAAACTTTAAGTATTAATTAAGTCTGATTAGAATTAGACTTAATTAGGGTTTACTTTAGCTCAAGCCTTATGTAGTTAAGGCTTAAGGATTAAAGTCTAATTAAGATTAGACCTAATTAGGGTTGAAGGTTAATTAAACCTAATATGGGTAAGGTTTAATTAAATTAATTAGGTCTAATTAGACCTAATGTAAATAAGAGTTATACCTAATTATGGTTTAAGGTTAATTAAACCTAATGTAAATAAGGTTTAATTATATTAATTACGTCTAGTTTAGGTTATGCTTAATTATAGCTTAAGGTTAATTAAACCTAATGCAAGTAAGGTTTAAATAGATTAATTAGGTCTAATTTGGGTTAGACCTAATTAAAGCTTATGATTAATTAAACCTAGTGTAAGTAAGGTTTAATTAGATTAATTAGGTCTAATTTGGGTCAAACTTAATTAGAGTTTAGGATTAACAAAACCTAATGTAAGTGAATTTTTATTAGATTAATTAGGTCTAATTAGGTTTATACCTAATTAGGTTTATGATTAATTAAACCTAATGTAAGAAAGGTTTAATTAGATTAATTAGGTTGAATTTGGGTTAGACCTAAGTAGGGTTTAGAGTATGATGTAGGCTCAATTGAGTTAAACCCCAGGGATTGAAATTTTGATTTGGGTCCATTTGGTTTGGATCCAGGGGTTTAGGGGGGTGACTAAACCCAAAGTTGGTTAGGGTTTACGTCCACCCTAGGTCTAATTTCGAAGTCAAACCTAAGGAATAGGATTATTTCAATCCTACTGGTCATTCAAGGCCAAGGTCCAAGCCTAAAGAATTTTGGGATTTTAAATGTAAATTTAAAATTTACAGTTTTAACCGTGAAAGGCAAAAATGTCGTTAAATTTTACAAAGGCTAAAAATTGTCATTTTAGGGTTTGACTTTATCACCCTAAATCTTCTTGCCAATTTCAAATTTAACTTTCAATTTTCTATTTTTTTTTATAATATTTTTGGAAATAATTAAAAAATTTGGTGAAAATTGGTAAATTTGACTCTAAAGATTTTTCCTNTTTTTTATAATATTTTTGGAAATAATTAAAAATTTTGGTGAAAATTGGTAAATTTGACTCTAAAGATTTTTCCTAGCCTTGGAAAAATCAGGAAATGTTCCCAAGGACATAAAGGTTAATCCTTGAAAATTTCATAATTTTTTGGATTGTTAACTAATTTTTAATAATTAAATTACTCTAGAGAGTAAATAACTTATTAAAAATTAAATATAATTCATTAATTTCATTTTTCATTTTTATAATTTACTTTTCATTTTTTTGAATCCAGGGGTATTTTTGTCATATTTTTATGATTTTTCTATTTTAAGATATGCATTTTTGAAGATTTTAGGAATTTTTTAGAATTAATTAATTCAAAAAATCNTCTCAAGATGCTGTTAATTATTTCCAAAATCTTTTCACCAGCAGGAAAACAGCTAGAACTATAATTGAGACTACTCTCTTCTCTAACTTTCAAGGTTATGTACAAAGCTTAAATATGACTAACATACCTTTGGAGGATGAGATTAAAATTGCTTTAGACTCAATTGATGGCAGAAGTCTGCTAGGCATGATGGGTTTACCTCCACCTTCTATAAAGCTACTTGGTCCAAAACCAACAAAGATATTATCGAACTTATATAGAACTTTTTCAATGGGGTTGATCCTCCTAGGTATTTTAGTTCTTCCACTATCACTTTGATTCCTAAAAATCAGACAGGAAAAGTTGAGGAGAATTCAGGCCCATAAGCTTATCTAATGTTATCTCCAAGCTGATCAGCAAGATTATAGTTTTCAGGCTCCAAGCANCTCATTAATTCTCTAAGTTCACTGAGGGAGACAAAAATACAAGTTTTTAACATGCATGTATTAACTTCAGGAGGAAATGCANATTTTTCATTTTTATAATTTACTTTTCATTTTTATAATTTACTTTTCATTTTTTTGAATCCAGGGGTATTTTTGTCATATTTTTATGATTTTTCTATGTTAAGATATGCATTTTTGAAGATTTTAGGAATTTTTTAGAATTAATTAATTCAAAAAATCCTAATAATCTTTTATCCAACACAACGACTGACTGGATCCTCGGACGTGTTGAATTCCACACGGCGCGCTCCGATTCATTGGGCTTTACGCGTGGTGACTTGTTTTGTGCGCGGGTTAAGTGTTTAAATTGGACGTTTTCACGATCCAACTTAATCCCAACCGTCCATTTTCGATACACAGAAATGGACAATATCAGTTCAGCATCCACGTGGGACAAACTATTCATGTTTAAAGTGTAATATCTCACTGAATTTTGAACCAAACCACATGATTTTTGTTCCTAAAGCTTCATTGTGTTTAGGAGAACACATCTATACGGTGAGTTAGGGTTGATTTAATCATTTCTTTCACAATGGTCCAAATCCAAGCATAAAATTATGGTTTGTGGCACATACCTGGTCCCAAGAGGTGTCGCCTCAATTGGGTTTGATGGAAACTTTTGCTTGGTCCTTACAAAGCTCGTGCTTGGCCTGATTTGAAGTGAAATAGAGTTGGGGTATACTCTTGCAGAAATGGGGTCACAGTTTCTGCTTGGAGTGGATTGAGGCTTGGGAGAAGAGCCAATTTTGATTGGGAACTTCCTCGTGAGGTTCAATGTTGGTTTTGGGATAGTATAATTGAAGTTTTGTAAAGTTTTATGCTTACCAAAAAAATTGTCCAGTTTTTGGGATAAGAAATTGGAGCTCTGTAATGGATTACAAAAGTTGAAATGGCGAGGGATTAGTTGCTCAGGGAATGTGGAATAACTTTTGTGTTGAAGGTTTTTAGGATTTAAGGTCTATAATTATGGTCTTCTCTTCTCCTTTTTTAGGTATCTCTCGGGTTAACTTATTTATAGCCATGGAGAAGCCAATGTTGAGCTTGAATTTGATTGGAGAAAGATGGAGGTAGCTCAGGGAAGATTACAGAGTCTAAAAAGATAAAATTTTGGCTAAGCATCATTGTATTTAGCATTTCTATGGTGAGCTTATTATGAGCTCATATATAATGAAGAGAATGGCTTGAGAGCAAGGCTTTCTTTCCATTAGATGGGGAGTGATGTGGATANTGCTTGAATTTGATTGGAGAAAGATGGAGGTAGCTCAGGGAAGATTACAGAGTCCAAAAAGATAAAATTTTGGCTAAGCATCATTGTATTTATCATTTCTATGGTGAGCTTATTATAAGCTCATATATAATGAAGAGAATGGCTTGAGAGCAAGGCTTTCTTTCCATTAGATGGGGAGTGATGTGGATAAGGATCTCATGTGAGCTGGATTACCCTTGCTTTCACCTAAGCTAACAAGTTATCCAATGGCTTTATGATGGAATGACACCTCCTCCTCCCTTCATGATGATATTTGATTTAGGTCAAAAATGGTGTGTTGGTGCATTTAATGGGTCTTAGGTATGCCATGATGGGTCTCATGAGTCATGGGTGACCCATTAGAAATTCTCTGCGGATTGAATTTGAGTTTGAAAGTGATCCATGGGTTTAGATGTCATATATGATGTCATAATTTTGATCATAATTAAGGGTTCAAATTTAATTATAATTCCATTTAAAATTAAGTAATTAAATAAAAAAAATGAAATTATATCATAAACCCAAAGATTGGTCAAGATGAGTTTAGGGTTGACCATTTGACCAACATTTGACCAATTGGGTCTATTGTTGATTAAAAGGTCCTTATGGTGACCATTGGGTCCAAAATTGA
>JXCR01145944.1:81153-92942 GCA_002079205.1 Phalaenopsis hybrid cultivar
ACATTTTGGCAGAAAAGTAGAGGCGTAAAAATCTTGAACATCATCCAACTGATAAAATGCATTAAATCTTTCTAGATAAAATTCCACCTTTCTTTCACGTACAAATATAACGTCACCGGATGAGTCAGGATGGTTACTGTAAAATTCCCACACAATAGAAATAACTACTATAGCAGTAGTGTAGCAAAACACTTCCCAATTGTGCAAAACAATTAAGCATTCTATATCACCTCCCAGGTTAGTAACAACTCAATTTTCTATAAGCTTTCGAGTATGAAGCATATTGTAATGCATGTCTTGATCCTTTACACTAACAAACTTCTTTCTGTCATAAATGCTCTTACCTTTGTCTTTTCCTCCTCTGGTTTTTGGCGTCATGTTCTTCAAAGATGTTGAAACTTATCCTTTTTTAATCCAATATTAAAAGTTCTAAAACCACCTAAGACACCATACAAAAGATTTAGAAAGAGGGGGTAAATTCCACATGAATGAGGGAACTCCCATATATAGGCACCATTTCGGGCCCATAGGCGCCAATTATTAATGCCATGACGCCAAACAAAATTTTGGCTTTGGTGCCTATGGTCCAATTTTTGGTGCCAATATGCAAATTTTGGGTGCCTAAGCACCCAAATGTGATGCCTAGGCGCACAATGCCTAAATTTTTCACTATTTCTCCATAGGTCCAATTTACATGTTTCAACCTCATCTTAACCATTAAAATTAGTGTTTTGTGCATCAAATCAACATGTAGGTATCATAACACACATCACAATAATAAAACATTCTAAGTTAAACCACACTGATTACTATAAGTTGTCTCTCATAAAGAGCTTGGTTTAACATCTCAAGCTTGATAAAGAGTTGTTCCAAGAAAGCACAGTCATGCGCGTGTTGATCCTATTGCAATGACTCACATTGCTTGCCGATATATGCTTGCAAGCAATGCTTGTTAAGGAATTAAAACCAAAATTTGGTCACTCATCTAAAAGACGGCTTGCCACTAAGGTGAAAAATACCATGATCATGCAAATGATCAAGGATGACCTGACCATGATCATTAAAGCCACTAGGGCTGATCGAGTCACGATCGGGAAACATGCCATGAAACATCAAATGTGTAATAAAGCACACATGATCAGATGAATGGGACTGCTCCGGGGTCACATGCCATCAAGGCAAATGTGAAAAAAACATGACAAGATGAGACATTGTCAGTGCTCGGGCCATTGACATAAACCAAGGCAAATCACCCAAAATTGGCAACTCAAGCACATGAAGATGAGCATCTAGCTCAAGATTATATATCCATTATTTTAANTATGAATGGGACTGCTCCGAGGTCACATGCCATCAAGGCAAATGTGAAAAAACATGACAAGATGAGACATTGTCAGTGCTCGGGCCATTGACATAAACCAAGGCAGATCACCCAAAATTGGCAACTCAAGCACATGAAGATGAGCATCTAGCTCAAGATTATATATCCATTATTTTAATATGCATATAAATGATTACCACAAAGCTAAAGCCATTTTACATGCAAGATGAAATGTGCATTAAGCCATGAAGGGCATTAGACATGTACATGAGGAATTAAAATTAAATAAAGAGAAACTTGATTTTCCAATCACTATGGGTAAATTATCAAGATCTCAAATCAATTTTAACACAAAGTTTATGCATGTCTACACAATTTTAGTTGAGTTACCCGTTGGAAGTCGTCGGTCGCCGGAATCGAAATCTCGTCGCTTGCTTTGGAAAGACATTTAATTTACATATATATATAAGTTTAGAAAAATATAAAATCAAATTGATCCCATATCTTTCATAGTTTAAATGAAAGAGCACTNCCGTCGGTCGCCGGAATCGAAATCTCGTCGCTCGCTTTGGAAAGACATTTAATTTACATATATATAAGTTTAGAAAAATATAAAATCAAATTGATCCCATATCTTTCATAGTTTAAATGAAAGAGCACTACGCCTCAAGCCATGCATCTATCTTGAAAGATAAACACAAGACATGTTACAATTTGGAACCTCGGTGACTTCCCAAGCTACCCTATGGTTTGGCTTCAGTTTGGAGAGAAATATTTAAATGTTTCATTCTGTAAATTTTATTAACTAGGGCTTACACTCAAATGAAACAATCACACAAATAGCTTGGAAGACGCGAGGGTTTAGGACATAACGAACGATAACCTCAGAATCCTAAGAGGAGTTAGTGCTTAAATTGTGTAACAGAGCTATACAAAAGCCTAAAGAAAAGTTGAGGATTTATGTTGCATAAGTAATACACCGAACATATATGTATTTTTAGACCTATATTTTATACTCATTTTTTGTGATATTGCACTTTAAAGAANTGAGGGTTTAGGTCATAACAAACGATAACCTCAGAATCCTAAGAGGAGTTAGTGCTTAAATTGTGTAGCAGAGCTATACAAAAGCCTAAAGAAAAGTTGAGGATTTATGTTGCATAAGTGATACACCGAACATATATGTATTTTTAGACCTATATTTTATACTCATTTTTTGTGATATTGCACTTTAATGGAAGATATTTTCTATGTTTTATTGCAGGTTGTTGATTTTTAGAACTTGGAGTAAAAATGATTGAATTTAGAGCAAAAAATGGAGAAGTTAAAATTTTGTTCTGCGCTGATGGTGCCAAACTGGGCGTCGACGACGCCATTTAACAGATACTTGAGATTTAATTAACGGCCTCTGGCGCCAATGGCACCAGTGTCGATGGAAGCCCAATTTTTAGAAGACTCGACGAATTTGGATGCTTTTTGAAGAGTTTTTAGCTGCACCTATTGGAGAACCATCCTAGGCTCTATTTAGGGCTGAAATTTTATCAGAACCCCCCTTTTCGCACAATTTCAAATTCCTCCACTCATTTTATATTTCCTCTTCACACACTTACATTCCATGTTATTCCACACCATTAGTTAGTCATTTTTCTTATAGTTTTGAGTTTTTGTAGTGAGTTTAAGTGTGAATTCTTCTCTAAGAAGTGTTGGAGAGGAAGAGAAGNAGGCCCATAGGCGCCAATTATTAATGCCATGACGCCAAACAAAATTTTGGCTTTGGTGCCTACGGTCCAATTTTTGGTGCCAATATGCAAATTTTGGGTGCCTAAGCACCCAAATGTGATGCCTAGGCGCACAATGCCTAAATTTTTCACTATTTCTCCATAGGTCCAATTTACATGTTTCAACCTCATCTTAACCATTAAAATTAGTGTTTTGTGCATCAACTCAACATGTAGGTATCATAACACACATCACAATAATAAAACTGTTTAAGTTAAAACACACTGATTACTATAAGTTGTCTCTCATAAAGAGCTTGGTTTAACATCGCAAGCTTGATAAAGAGTTGCTCCAAGAAAGCACAGTCATGCGCGTGTTGATCCTATTGTAATGACTCGCATTGCTTGCCGAGATATGCTTGCAAGCAATGCTTGTTAAGGCGTTAAGACCAAAATTTGGTCACTCATCTAAAATACGGCTTGCCACTAAGGTGAAAAATACCATAATCATGCAAATGATCAAGGATGACCTGACCATGATCATTAAAGCCACTAGGGCTGATCGAGTCACGATCGGGNCATTTCACAAAAAACTCATTGTAGTGGGAAAGATGCTTTTTTATATTATAAAACTTCAACACATAAACATAGTTTAGTAANGGAGCAAAAAAAGGAGAAGTTAAAATTTTGTTCTGCGCCGATGGTGCCAGACTGGGCGTCGACGACGCCATTTAATAGATAATTGAGATTTAATTAATGGGCCTCTGGCGCCAATGGCACCAGTGTCGATGGAAGCCCAATTTCTAGAAGACTCGACGAATTTGGATGCTTTTTGAAGAGTTTTTAGATGTACCTATTGGAGAACCATCCTAGGCTCTATTTAGGGCTGAAATTTTATCAGAACCCCCCCTTTCGCACCATTTCAAATTCCTCCACTCATTTTATATTTCCTCTTCACACACTTACATTCCATGTTATTCCACACCATTAGTTAGTCATTGTTCTTATAGTTTTGAGTTTTTGTAGTGAGTTTAAGTGTGAATTCTTCTCTAAGAAGTGTTGAAGAGGAAGAGAAGTGAGAGATTTCTTCTTCCTACNATTTATAAATTCTACACAACAATATTTTTTGGGATCAATAAGCAAACCACCTCAAAGTCCTATGGCTTGGTTTTTTAATTATAAGAAATGATTTAGCTGATGTAGACATGTTCTACTGTTGAAGATGGTCGTGCTGCCCACAATGCTAGCTCCAAGCTCCTCGTCGTGAAAAATTTAGGTTTTTTAATGTGTTAAGTTATGATGTCAAATCATATGTCCCTAAGGGTCATGGCTATTTAAATATTATGGGGCGTATTAAAGTTGATCAGAGCGACACCGGTTAGGATCCTACAGTTCCCTCTTTTCGGTACCACTATTTTCTTTCGTATTCGCTTAGTCCAAATGAATTTACTAAAATCAACTTAATGAGTTCCATACTTTCATTTATACCATGGGAANCTTTATAAATTCTACACAACAATATTTTTTGGGATCAATAAGCAAACCACCTCGAAGTCCTATGGCTTGGTTTTTTAATTATAAGAAATGATTTAGCTGATGTAGACATGTTCTACTGTTGAAGATGGTCGTGCTGCCCACAATGCTAGCTCCAAGCTCCTCGTCGTGAAAAATTTAGGTTTTTTAATGTGTTAAGTTATGATGTCAAATCATATGTCCCTAAGGGTCATGGCTATTTAAATATTATGGGGCATATTAAAGTTGATCAGAGCGACACCGGTTAGTATCCTACAGTTCCCTCTTTTTGGTACCACTATTTTCTTAATTATTCGCTTAGTCCAAATGAATTTACTAAAATCAACTTAATGAGTTCCATACTTTCATTTATACCATGGGAAATCTCTTTAGTAACCGTAGGTTACCTTTTCCGAGGGATTCTCAATCATCAGATAGAGAAGTTTCAATTTAGTTGCAATTTTTGTTTTGTAATGTTTGTGATTAAATTTTGTGTTGTCTTATATTTTGAATGTTGTGGCGGTAAATTTTATCTTGATTGATTTTTAGTTTTGGTTTTGNAATCTCGTTAGTAACCGTAGGTTACCTCTTCCGAGGGATTCTCAATCATCAGATAGAGACGTTTCAATTTAGTTACAATTTTTGTTTTGTAATGTTTGTGATTAAATTTTGAGTTGTCTTATATTTTGAATGTTGTGGCGGTAAATTTTATCTTGATTGATTTTTAGTTTTGGTTTTGGTTTTATGGCTATCCTAGCAGTTTTGATTTTCATGCAAGGTCAGATCATTTTTTAACACACAAGCTCGAGGCAATAAGTACAAAAAAGTAAATGTAATAATTTAAAAGTGCACCTATCGATTCTTCTCGTTCCTCCACCTAAAAGGTNCAAGGTCACATCATTGTTTAACACACAAGCTCGAGGCAAGAAGTACAAAAAAGTAAATGTAATAATTTAAAAGTGCACCTATCGATTCTTCTCGTTCCTCCACCTAAAAGGTTAGTACTTGTAAGGCATTTATATAATTTTGCAGGGAATTTAAATTATAGGAGTAGATGAAGGTTTAGTTATCAAATCCCAAGTTATGACTTTATTGAATCTCAGAAGATCCTAGTGGATGGTTTTAGAACAAAAATATGGCAAGTCCAATTTGCCCTTCAGAATGTTCAATAGATTTCAAAATGCTTGAGGCATGACCCTGGACCATTTTGAAGATCTCTTGAAATATTTCGAGTTCATTTTGAACTTATTATATTGTTNTAAAATGCTTGAGGCATGACCTTGGACCATTTTGAAGATCTCTTGAAATATTTTGAGTTCATTTTGAACTTATTATATTGTTCTATTAATCATCCGAGGTCAAAGTGTGACTACCCCGTTGCTCAGTGAACTTGACAATTTAATTATCCCAAGGATAAGATACTCAATTAATCAATTGATGTTTCATTTAAAAGTTATGTGAGTGGGTGCCCTAAGGCAAGTTTAAGTCATTTAAGATTGTGGTGCCCGCAATTAAGGTTAGGCTTCTAGTGTTTAAAGATGTTAATTTCCAATCATGTTATCTTCTAAATACAATCAATTGAGTATGGAAATCAAGCCTATGTCACTACTAAGCCCTTAACAATCATGATAGGTTGAATGGTAATTATCAAAATTTTGATNTATATTGTTCCATTAATCATCTGAGGTCAAAGTGTGACTACCCCGTTGCTCAGTGGAACTTGACAATTTAATTATCCCAAGGATAAGATACTCAATTAATCAATTGATGTTTCATTTAAAAGTTATGTGAGTGGGTGCCCTAAGGCAAGTTTAAGTCATTTAAGATTGTGGTGCCCGCAATTAAGGTTAGGCTTGTAGTGTTTAAAGATGTTAATTTCCAATCATGTTATCTTCTAAATACAATCAATTGAGTATAAAAATCAAGCCTATGTCACTACTAAGCCCTTAACAATCATGATAGGTTGAATGGTAATTATCAAAATTTTGATTTAAGTGATATGTATTCTTATTAAATGATCACATCATCCTCAAATTTAGGCTTAATAAAAGTAAACTATCATCTTTCTAGCTTAACCCCATCACTTAAAAATCATTTGATCTTAATTGACTCCCAAGTCATGAAGATTAGGAAGATTTATGATTTTGTTGATGGTGTGCAAAGGTGGTGGGTGAGTTTCTAACTTTTAATCCCATTGTATTTCAATCATCCAAGCATGTTCATTAAGTTCAAAATTCCCCATTTTCCCTTGGTTAATCCTAAATTTTGATTAAGAGTCAAAATTTGAAATGACTATTTTGCCCTTAGGGTACTTTACCGCATAACTCATTAAACACAACTTCAAATGACTTGAGCATTCAGAGTGGCATATCCATGAGTTAATTGGAACATCAAAGGAGAATAATATGGTTTTTCTTTTGTGTGTTTTTTTTTAATTTAATTTAATTTAAATAATTATTTAAATTTAGGAAATAGGGTTTTTAAAATTAATTTATTTAACAATCCAAAATAAATTTTTTATATATGATAAAATTATTAGCGGTTTCCTTAAATTAGAGAAACACTTAGGCAAAATTTCATGATTTTTTGAATTAAATATTATTATTATTATTATTTATTTTGAGATTAATTTCAATGATTTAATTAAATAGAAAATAACGTTTTAATTGCCAAAATTATTTTTATATTTTTAATAGACTTCTCTGAGTTCAGAAAACTCAGAGAATCAAATTTTGTATTTTTATGATTTTTAATTTATTTATTATAATTATTTTAATGAAAAAATAAGGAAAAATCACTTTTAAGCTTTTTAAATTTTTTGTTAACTCAGAAAAATTAGGAAAAATATCCTAATGAATTCTAAGTGATCAAGGAAAAGTTGTGCACATTTTGAACCATTTTTTTATATTTTTGAAAATTTTGATTATTTTAATTATTTTTAATTCAAAATACACTTTAAAAATGACATATTTTCACAAAAATAGATTTTATTTTTATTAAACACTGCCGTTGCCGGTCCCAAGCCCGGATGCGAAAAGTGGAGGGTTGCGTTAGGTAGTCGACAGCNAGAACTTAGAAAACTATTTTTCATAATTTTTCTAAGCTTATTTATTTTATTATAATTTATTTTTGTATAAAAATACAAAGTTTCTTTAAAAATCAATTTTAGTGCTTAAACTAAGCCAAATAATTTTTAAAATTTTCCAGTAAGTAAATATGATTTTTATGCACAATTTAGAGTTAATTTTGTTTATTTTTAGTAAGTATATAATTTACATAAATCAACATAAGATTTATACATTTGATTAAATATAAAAATTTACAAAATAATTCAAAATATCATAATATTTTTTATATACTTCTCTGACCAAAGGAAACCAACTAAAATTATCCTCATAATTTTCTAAATGATATTTTGATTTATATAATTAAAATAAGCCAAAATGGCCACCNCCCCTAATCACAAGGAACTTAGAAAATTATTTTTCATAATTTTTCTAAGCTTATTTAATTTATTATAATTTATTTTTGTATAAAAATACAAAGTTTCTTTAAAAATCAATTTTAGTGCTTAAACTAAGCCAAATAATTTTTAAAATTTTCTAGTAAGTAAATATGATTTTTATGCACAATTTAGAGTTAATTTTGTTAATTTTTAGTAAGTACATAATTTACATAAATTAACATAAGATTTATACATTTGATTAAATATAAAAATTTACAAAATAATTCAAAACAACATAATATTTTTTGTATACTTCTCTGACCAAAGGAAACCAACTAAAATTATCCTCATAGTTTTCTAAATGATATTTTGATTTATATAATTAAAATAAGCCAAAATGGCCACCCTAGCTTGAAAATTAGGGCTAGAAGCATAGAAATGCCTTCTGACCTTGGAAAAATTAGAGAACATCTCCTCTGTGATGAGGAATAAAATTTAGAAATTTCAAGCCATGGTGAGCCATATTTAGTCATGGAGAATTGAAATATCACAGATGATATTAATTAATTAAAAATCATATACTTGGCAAATAGTTTTTATCTTTAATCCACATTATTCTCCTCTGTTCACTAAGCAAGGGGGTATTTTTCTTTTATTTTTATGATTTTTCTAGGGAAATATATGGATTTTTGAAGATCAAACACTCAAATAAATCCAAAAAATCCATATTTTTCTACTTAAGCACACNGTATTAATTAATTAAAAATCATATACTTGGCAAATAATTTTTATCTGTAATCCATATTATTCTCCTCTGTTCACTAAGCAAGGGGGTCTTTTTCTTTTATTTTTATGATTTTTCTAGATAAATATATGGATTTTTGAAGATCAAACACTCAAATAAATCCAAAAAATCCATATTTTTCTACTTAAGCACACGGCGCCACCTCATCCTACGACAGCTCCGAGCTCACGCGTGGCACTCCGCCATTTGACGCTGTCATCCACCTCAGCTGCCACGCGACCCACCTTTTTGCACCAAAGGTTTTTCCGGCTCGATCTCCTCCGTCCATCCAATACCCACGTGATCAGATGGCTCTCAGTCATCATCCCCAAGTGACCTAATTCGTAAACCGTCCACACTAAAATCTTAAGTTCTTTGCCGAAACAAAACCAAATCACATGGGGTTTGTTTCTAAGACTTCATCTACTCAAGATGAACACATCTATATATTTAATCAAGTATGAAATCAAGCCATTACTCATGGAGAACNACACACGGCACCACCTCATCCTACGATAGCTCCGAGCTCACGCGTGGCGCTCCGCCATTTGACGCTGCAATCCACCTCAGCTGTCACGCGACCCAACTTTTTGCACCAAAGGTTCGTCCGGCTCGATCTCCTCCATCCATCCAATACCCACGTGATCAGACGGATCTCAGTCATCATCCCCAAGTGACCTAATTCGTAAACCGTCCACACTAAAATCTTAAGTTCTTGCCTAAACTNTATTAAGTACAACGAGCCTCCAGATGAAGTCATGTGCCCTGGTGAATTTTCTAGGTATGATTTGGACCAAAGGTGGATTTCAGGTGTTGGTCTACTGCTATCCTAGAGGTTGTTTTAGAGGGGGCTTTGATGGGACTCTAGAGAGGGTGTGTGCACAATTAATTTGAGTTTGGTGGACTGTGGAGAGATGTCCTAATATGAGCTAAAAGTTTGAGCTCAAAATTTGGCTCTCATAGTAGGAATCAGAGGGGGAAAATAGTTGGCTTAAGCTTATGAANGCCTAAACTCAACCAAATCACATGGGGTTTGTTTCTAAGCCTTCATCTACTCAAGATGAACACATCTATATATTTAATCAAGTATGAAATCAAGCCATTACTCATGGAGAACTAAAATAAGCTCGGGCTAGGGTTAGAGCTCTATGCCTTTATCTGAGAGGGGAGGTCTCAATCAGATAATTGTGGTAGCTTTGATTAAGTACAACAAGCCTCCAGATGAAGTCATGTGCCCTGGTGAATTGTCTAGGTATGATTTAGACCAAAGGTGGATTTTAGGTGTTAGTCTACAGCTATCCTAGAGGTTGTTTTAGAGGGGGCTTTGATGGGACTCTAGGGATGGTGTGTGCACAATTACTTTGAGTTTGGTGGACTGTGGAGAGATGTCCTGATATGAGCTGAAAGTTTGAGCTCAAAATTTGGCTCTCATAGTAGGAATCAGAGGGGGAAAATAGTTGGCTTAAGCTTATGAATGCTTGGAGAGTCTCTGGTAAGATTTTGACAGAGTTTCCCAAAAGATTTGGAACACCTCTCCTTTGGTCATGCAGAAGATGGTTTAAATAGAAGGGCTTAGGGTGGAGCTCAGAGCCAGTTGATGGGTGCAAAGAGTTGCTTAGATGGAGGGTTGAGGATCTCTGAAGAGCAGTTAAGGTGAGCTGGCCTCTAGGGTTCAAATTGGATTTGATTTAGGGGTGGCAGCTCACCACTTTGGCATTTTCTGATGAGTAGGGTGGCTAGCCAGAGCAGGGGAGGTGGTCAGGTGGTCATGTGAGCCAGAGAGAGGGTTAATTATGATTAACCCTCAATGGTTTGTCATGATGGAGGAGATTTCTTGGTTAAGGCCCAAAAATGGGACGAAATCCCTTAATTTAGGGACCCATTGCTCCATAGCTCATTTGGGTGGATTTAGGGTGGTTCATCCTGGTCCAAAGGAGGAGTTTAGTGGTTGTGGGGGTCCTTGGTTGACCAATTTGGTCTGATTAAGTCAATTTAGGTGAAAAGGTCTATTTGGGCAAGTTGCTTGATGTGGGCTTTAGCTTGAGCTAGCCATGCTATTGAGCCCAATTGATTTATCAATATTGAGTGGATGATTGTCATGAGTGGTTTATAAAAGATTTAGAGTGATTTTAAATTGATTTGGAGGGTCAATTTGAGGGAATTTAGACATTTGATCAATTTGGGAATGTTGGGTTAGACTTGGGTTTAGGTTGGGCTAAAGTTGGGTTAAGTCCAAATTGAGAGTTAAAATGGTCTAGAAGAATGTCATAAAGAGTTTTCAACATAAATTGGGTGTTAATTTTAGGATTAAGGCATTCAATTTGGTGGAATCTGAAGACATCCAATTTGGGGCAAATTGGGGATTTTGAATGTGGGTTGAAATTGATTGAAATTTAGGTTTGACCAAGGCCAATCGAAGGTTGAATTTGATGTGTAGGATTTTTAGGAAGAATTTAGGATTCAAATTGGGGAAATTAAGTGGATCATATGGTTCAATTAGGTGAGGTTAAGTCATAGGGTCAAAATTTGGGGTTTACTTTGGATAAAAATTGAGCTTAAAGAAAGGCCAATTAGGCTTGAATTTGGTTTGAATTGATCATATGAAAGATAAATTTGAGTTTAGAATTGAAATTTGGGAGGATTGGGGCCAAATTGATGAGTATGTGAGGTGAATTTGGAGAAATTAGGCTTTTAAAGGAAATTTGGGGCTTTTGGTCAAATTGGTCAAATTGGGTTCATTTAAGAGGTCCAAATTGGTTTTGGGGACATTCGAAATAATTTTGGGGGTTTTGGGAAAGTTTGGGCTAGGAAGGGTATTTTTGTAATTTTAGCAAATTTGAGGATATTTTGGTAATTTTGGAATTTTTTTGATGTTTTGACAAATTTGGGTAGTTTCAAATGGTTTGAAATGATTTTTGAATAAGTTTGGGTATTTTGGATGAATTTGAGAATTTTGGTCAAATTTAGGATTTCAAGGGTATTTAGGTAATTTGGGTAAATTTGGGAGCA
>JXCR01145944.1:101710-152576 GCA_002079205.1 Phalaenopsis hybrid cultivar
CTTGGAAGTTGGGTGCAAATAAATAGGGAAATAATATTATTGGGCGTAGAATTGGAGATTTTAGAGTGATAGACTAAAATCCCCAATTCGGTCCTATTGTTTGAGTGCTGAAGTGTAAATGTTAGCCCTCAGGCGAGGGGAATGTGGGAGCACCAAGGTGAGAGCCAGTATCCTCCCAGCCTAGCCGCAGATTCAGTAAACAAGCGTAGAATTAGTCAATGTTCTTTATGCCTGGAACAAAAGGTAAAGAATAGGTATGGTCCTATTTGGCACAATACAAATTGAACTGATTCACTTTATCCATTCACTAAAATTTCTGGACAAGGAGAATGATGCTTTCTTATATATTGAATATCACATTAAAAACCTCATTAGTATAATTTTATTTGATGCTTTCTTATATATTGAATATCACATTTAAACCTTCATTAGTATCATTAGTTATTTAATAGATATATTGAATATCACATTAAAAACCTCATTAGTATAATTAGTTATTTAAGAGTTATTAAAAATTTAAATAGTTATTTTAATTTTCTATTAGTGACAGATAAACAAATTGAACTTCGTTGTTGCAATTAAAGTATTGCTTTTCTAAAGAACCTTCATTGGTATAATTAGTTATTTAAGAGTTATTAAAATTACATATTTATTTCAATTGCGATTAGTGACAGATAAGCAAATTAAATTTTGTTGTTGCAATTAAAGTATTTCTTTTCTAAAATTTTTAGTTCGTAGCTTCTAATCTTCCTCTCTGTGGGATCAATATCTAGGACTCCATTAGAGCCCAATATTACTTGAGCGATACGTATACTTGCGTTGATAAGTATGACTTTATAATTATTGAATATTTATTACATCCATATTTATCGAATCTATAATTGTTATTAAGTTTTGGTACAGTTGTTGAGAAATTAAATCTTTTAGCAGCAGTATTAATTACTTATATTTTTAGGCATATATAAAGTTGCGTTCAAGTTTTTGGAGTCGTTGCCGAGGAGTAAACAAAAATTACAATTAGAGTAAAAAACAAATTAGGATTATTAGAAAATTTTTACTTGAATTGCAACTTATTTTCATATTTTAGTTAACTGTTTTACTGTGTACTGATTTCAAATTGTATGCGTAAATTTGGACCTGAAAATCTACGATTAAGAATTAGAACTCACTGTTAGAAAAATTAGAAGACTTAGGAGAGAACCTAAAAATTATGATACAGAGGAAAACAACATGAACAATCAAGGAGTAGAAAATGAACACCAACCTAGACCCTTACGAGATTATGCAAATCCTACAATTGATGAAATTCACTTATTCATCCAAAATCATGATGTACTTGCTAATTCATTTGAGCTTAAACTTGCTATTATCCAAATGGTACAAAACAATCAATTTGGAGCAATGAAGATCCTAATTTACACCTCGTTAGTTTTTTAGAACTGTGAGCTACTTTTAAATATGATAGAGTTTTGAACGATGCTGTTAGACTTAGACTTTTTCCTTTTTACTAAGGGATAAGGCTAAGATGTAGTTAAATTCATTAGCACCAGGATCTGTTAGAACTTGGGGAGAACTTTCACAAAAATTTCTATCCAAATATTTCCCTCCATCCAAAACTGTTAAACTTAGAAATGACATAACATCGTTTTGTCAAATTGATGGAGAGTTAATATACGAAGCTTGGGACAGATTTAAAGATCTTTTTAAAAAATGCCCTCATCATTCGTTACTAGATTGGTTGATAATTCAAACTTTTTATAATGGATTAGTGGGATCACTTAGATCGATTATAGATGCTACGGCTAGTGGTTCTTTAATGTCAAAACCTTTTGATGAGGCTTATTCATTAATAGAAGAGATGGCTACCAGCAATTTTTAATGGCCCTCTGAAAGGGTAAATCCTAAAAGAGTAGCTAGTATCCATGATTCTGATGCGATATCTATGTTAGCTTCACAGATTGCCGCAATATCAAAGAAACTAGATCATTATGGGATGAATTATCCTCCAACACCTCCTATGATGGAAGAGAATTCANTAATGGCCCTCTGAAAGGGTAAATCCTAAAAGAGTAGCTAGTATCCATGATTCTGNAGAGATGGCTACCAGCAATTTTTAATGGCGCTCTGAAAGGGTAAATTCTAAAAGAGTAGCTAGTATCCATGATTCTGATGCAATATCTATGTTAGCTTTGTAGATTGCTGCAATATCAATGAAATTAGATCATTATATGATGAATTATTCTCCAACACCTCCTATGATGGAAGAGAATTCATCTGGGCAATTTGTGTATGTTCAACCTTCATATGAGACTTTAAATGCTATTAATAGACCCAAAAAAACTTATTCGAACTATTATTAGCCAGGTTGGAAGAATCATCCAAATTTTAATGAGAATAACAATTCTTCTATAAATCAACAATGGGTGAACAACTCAGTGAACCCATTGGGAAATTCATCCAACCAAGTAAATGTTAACTATAGATCTTCTTATCCTCCATGATTTAATAACAACACTCAAATTAAGGAGAAGAAGTTGGCTATGGAAGAGTTGATATTAAACATTGGTCAAAAATTACAGAATCAAGGAAATCAATTACAAATTCAAGGAAATCAATTACAAAATCATGTGTCAACAATTGCAGAATCAAGGAAATCAATTATAAATTCAAGGAAATCAATTACAAAATCAAAAAATGGTATTAAGAATATTGAAAATAAATTAGGGCATATCACTACTGTGCTTAGTAACCGAACATTAGGAACTTTTCCTAGTACTGTGGAACTAAATCCTAAAGATCAAGGAAAAGAACAGATAAAAGTGATACAATTATGAAGTGGAAAAGAATCAAGAGTGCAAAAAGAAATGGAAACTGAAAAAGAGAAAGTGGATACCAAAAAAGAAAAGGATCATGAGTACCCAGATTTAGGCAAAAAGAAACGAAAACTGAAAAAGAGAAAGTGGATACAGAAAAAGAAAAGGATCATGAATAGCAAAAGGAATAGAAATTGAAAAAGAGAAAGTGGATACCGAAAAAGAAAAGGATCATGAATACCCAGATTTAGAGGCAAGAAGGAATATAAATTTAAAAAGAGAAAGTGGATACCGAAAAAGAAAAGGATTATGAATACCCAGATTTAGAATATCCCTTTACACCAATGAAAATTACTGTGGAGAAGCCTCCACTACTGTTTCCTCAAAGATTGAAGCAACACAAATAGAATAAACAATTTTCCAAATTTTTAAAATTTTTAAGAAGTTAACGGTAAATATTCCCTTCATAGAAGCTTTAGAGCAAATGCCCAATTATGTGATTTATAATATTCTGAACAAGAAAAGGAAGTTCACGGATAATGAAACTATTGCACTTAGTAAAGAGTGTAGCCAAGTTTATAGAAATTCTTAAGAAATTAACAGTAAATATTCCTTTCGTAGAGGCTTTAGAGCAAATGCCCAATTATGTGAAGTTTATGAAAGATGTAAACATTCCCTTCGTAGAAGCTTTAGAGTAGATGCCCAATTATGTGAAATTTATGAAAGATATACTGAACAAGAAAAGGAAGTTCACGGATAACAAAACTGTTGCACTTAGCGAAGAGTGCAGTGCAATTTGAACAAGAAAAGGAAGTTCATTGATAATGAGGCTGTTGCACTTAGCGAAGAGTGTAGTGCAATTAATCTTCGTAGAAGCTTTAGAGCAAATGCCCAATTATGTGAAATTTATGAAAGATATTCTGAACGAAAGAAGTTCATTGACAACAAAATTGTTGCACTTAGCGAAGAGTGTAGTGCAATTATTCAGAAAAAGCTTCCATAAAAATTAAAAGATTCTGGCTGTTTCACTATACCGCGTGCTATCAGTGAAAATTTTTATCGAAGAGCTTTATGTGATTTGAGAGCCAGCATTAATCTTATGCCTTTATCAATTTTCAAAAGATTAGGGTTAAGAGAAGTCTCACGTACTTCTGTAACTCTTCAGTTAGCAGATCGTTCAGTAATACATATCCTAATGGAGTTCAAGAAGATGTGTTAGTAAAAGTTGATAAATTTATCTTTCTTATAGATTTCGTTGTTTTAGATATGGAGGAAGATAAAGAAATACCTATCATTTTAGGGAGACCATTTTTAGCTGGAAAAGCTATGATAGATGTTCAAAAAGGATATGGAGGAAGATAAAGAAATACTTATCATTTTAGGGAGACCATTTTTAGCGGAAAAGCTATGATAGATGTTCAAAAAGGATATGGAGGAAGATAAAGAAATACTTATCATTTTAGGGAGACCATTTTTAGCTACTGGAAAAGCTATGATAGATGTTCAAAAAGAAGAATCGTTTTAGGGAGACCATTTTTAGCTACTGGAAAAGCTATGATAGATGTTCAAAAAGGAGAATTAATGAGAGTAAACGATCAAGAAGTGACTTTTAATATTGTAAAATCTATGAAATACCTTGCTGTTGAAAGAGATAAGAAAGACCATTTTTAGCTACTGGAAAAGCTATGATAGATGTTCAAAAAGGAGAATTAACTATGATTTAACGATCAAGAAGAATTAACTATGAGAGTTAACGATCAAGAAGTGACTTTTAACATTACGCAATCTATGAAATACCCTACTGTTGAAAGAGATAATGAATGTTTTGGCATGGAAATTAATGAACATCTATTGAATGAGCATTTTAAAGAACATTTTTAAGAGAAAGAACAATTTGAAGAGAGTGATGAAGTTATTTGGACAAATTAAAAAATGAAGAATTAGATTATGTTCAGGAAAGATTTAAGATGTTGGATATTATAGAAAATGCTGATAAGAATCTAGTTCCATCAATTATAAAACCACCTGAACTTTAGTTGAAAATATTGCCTAACCACTTGAAGTATGTGTTTTTGGGAGACTCTTCTACATTACGTGTGATTATATCTTCAGAATTAAATGATCTACAAGAGCAAAGACTATTAGATACATTGAAAAGATATAAGAAAGCTTTTGGTTGGAACTTAACTGATATTAATGGAATCAGTCCTTCGATCTGTATGCATAGAATTATATTAGATAACAATATAAACCAAGAGTTGATCCACAAAGGAGATTAAACCCAATGATGAAAGAAGTAGTTCAGAGGAAATTTTGAAATGGTTAGACACTGGAATTATATATCCTATTTCAGATAGTGCGTGGGTGTATAAACCAAGAGTTGATCCACAAATGAGATTAAATCCAATGATGAAAGAAGTAGTTAAGAAGGAAATTTTGAAATGGTTAGATACTGGAATTATATAATATTTCAAATAGTGTGTGGGTAAGTCCAATTCATTGTGTTCATAAAAAAGGAAGAGTGACCGTTGAGGCAAAAGAAAATAATGAATTAATACCTATCAGACAAGTTACTGGGTGGCGTATTTGCATTGATTATAGAAAATTAAACACTGCCACCAGAAAAGATCACTTCCCTTTACCCTTTTTAGATCAAATAGTAGATCGACTTGCTGGGCACAAATATCTTTGTTCCTTAGATGAATATACTGGTTACCATTAAATTCTTATTGCTCCTGAGGATCAAGAAAAGACAACATTTACTAGTCCTTTTGGAACTTTTTATATTGCTCCTGAGGATCAAGAAAAGACAACATTTACTAGTTCTTTTGGAACTTTTGCTTTTCGAAATGTCTTTCGGATTATGTAATGCACCTGCAACATTCCAGAGATGTATGATGTCCATATTTATATTACTCCTGAGGATCAAGAAAAGACAACATTTACTAGTCCTTTTGGAACTTTTGCTTTTTGAAGAATTGTTCCTGAGGATCAAGAAAAGACAACATTTACTAGTCCTTTTGGAACTTTTGCTTTTCGAAGAATGCCTAGGATTATGGAATGCACCTACAACATTCCAGATATGTATGATGTCTATATTTAGCAAATTAATTGATGATGGATTAGAAGTATTTATGGATGATTTCTCTGTATTTGGAACATCATTTGACGCATGCTTAAATTACCTCAAAAAATTTTTGGAGTTATGCGAAAGAACTAATTTGGTTCTAAATTGGGAGAAATGTCAATTTATGGTTGCAGGAGGAATTGTGTTAGGGCATAAATTTTTGGAAGATGGTATGGAAGCAGACCCTGAAAAAATTCAAGTTATATCCAAGCTAAAACCTTCTATTGATGTAAGAGAGGTTAGGAGTTTTCTTGGACATGTTGGTTTTTACAGGCGCTTTATTAAAGATTTTTCAAAAATTACCAAATCTCTATGCCAACTTTTAGAAAATGACAAGAAATTTGAATTTACTGAAAACTATTTAAATTTCTTTGAGTTATTAAAGAAAAAATTAATCACAGCCTTTATTATAGTTTCACCTAACTGAGAAAAACCATTTGAATTGATTTGTGATGCTATTGATTATGCTATTGGAGTTGTTCTTGAACAAAGATATAAAAAGATTTTTAAAGTTATATACTACGCTAGTAAAACTCTTAATGATGCTAAAATTAACTATACTATTTCTGAAATGGAGTTACTGGCCATTGTGTATGCTTTAGAAAAATTTAGATCTTATTTAATTATAGCTAAATGTGTTGTGCACACTGATCACTTTGCTATTAAATATCTAATGCAAAAGAAGGATGTCAAACCAAGGTTAGTTAGATGGATACTTTTGATGCAAGAATTTGAATATGGTTATTGATAGAAACGGAACTGATAATCAAATTACTGATCATTTGTCAAGATTAGAAAATCATGAATTATCTGACAGCGACAATGAAATGACAAACTGTTTCCCTGATAAACAACTTTATAATATTAATCAGTGGAAAATATCATGGTATGCTGATATTCTTAATTATATTGTATATGATATTTTGCCACCTATGTTGACACTGCAACAATATAGGAAATTTATTTATGATGCAAGAGCATATTTTTTTGATGAGCTTTATTTATATAAATAATGTAAGGATCTGATTATTAGAAGATGTGTACCTTATGAAGAAACTGAGGTAATCATTCAGAAATGTCATGATTCTAAATTTGGATGACATTTTGGGATTGATAAAACTGCTTATAAAATTTTACAAGCTAGATTTTATTGGCCTACTATCTTTAGGGGTGTTTATAGATACATAAAAATTTGTGATCGATGTCAACGAGTAGGCAATATATCTAGAAGAAATAAAATGTCTCTGAATTTCATGTTAGAAGTTGAAATCTTTGATGTTTCGGGATTAGATTTCATGGGACCATTTATTCATTCATTTGGAAAGTTATATATATTAATTGCAGTAGACTACATTTCTAAGTGGATTGAAGCACAAGCTTTACCTCCTTGTGATGCTAAAAGTGTTTCAAGGTTTTTAATGAAAAAAATTTTCACTAGATACGAAATTCCTAGAATGATTATCACTCATGGAGGATCCCATTTTAGGAATAAATGCATGCAGAGATTGGCAGAATAATTTAATATTATTCATAGAATCTCTACTACCTATCACATTTAAACCAGTGGGTTAGCTGAAGTTTCTAATAGAGCGATTAAACAAATACTTGAAAAGACTGTAAACTCTAGTAGAATATATTGGTCCACTAAACTAGATACAACATTATGGGCTTACAGGACTACTTATAAAACTCCTATTTGAATGACTCCTTACAGAATAATTTTTAGAAAGACTTGACACTTACCAGTAGAATTGGAGCATAAAGCATATTGGGCGATTAAACAATTCAATTATAATTTGAAAGATGCTGGTAAGAAGAGATTATTACAATTAAATGAATTGGAAGATTAAAGATTTCAATTATAATTTGAAAGATGCTGGTAAGAAGAGATTGTTACAATTAAATGAATTGGAAGAGGAAATGAATCTTATGATAACGATAGAATTTATAAGGAGAAACTAAAGTTATGGCATGATCAATCTTATGATAATGATAGAATTTATAAGGAAAAGCTAAAGTTATGGCATGATCGAAAGATTTGGATAACGACATATTTTATAAGGAGAAACTAAAGTTATGGCATGATCAGAAGATTAACCAGAAGAACTTTGAACCAAGGAAATCGTATGAATTGGAAGAATTAAGAAATGAATCTTATGATACGACAGAATTTATAAGGAAAAACTAAAGTTATGGCATGATCGGAAGATTAACCAGAAGAACTTTGAACCAGGACAAGAAGTAGCTAAAGTTATGGCATGATCGGAAGATTAACCAGAAGAACTTTGAACCAGGACAAGAAGTTTTTTTTTACAATACTAGACTGAAGTTATTTCTTGGGAAATTGAAGTCTTGTTGGTTAGGACCCTTTATTGTGACTCAATTTTATACTTACGGAGCTGTTGAAATTGAAGATCAGAAGACTGGAAATAGATTTAAAGTAAATAGACACAGATTAAAATGTATTTTGATGGTAAAAGATCAAATTTTAAAGAGGTTTTAATGATCACTCAACCTGTGTAACACCTGAATAGGTCGGGTTGACAACGTTACACTAAGTGCTTTATGGGAGGCAAATCATAGTTATCTTTACTTTTATTATGATTATAGAAGTTTTTTATTTGAAATTATCATTAGTTTGTGGTAGTATTAAGCTATACTAATCTTATTTACGCTTGAATCATCATAAGAATTGGATCCATAAAGAAAAATTGGAACGCATTCAGACCAGAGCAAAACTGTGTAATTTTTGCCTTGGACGCCGACAGTGCCATCGACGCTGCCGTCGGTGGGTTTTTTCTGAGATTCTAAGTAAAATAAATACAGAAGCTCATCGATGGCACCCTTGACCCCGCTGACGGCGAGACCGGCGAGATGGCGGTTTCTGGAGTTTGAATGGCGATTTTTGGCAGTTTTTGGACAGGAGTTACCCTTTTAAACCCCAAAATTTGATTCCTAAGTTTATATTTCCCCCAAAACGAAGTGAAACTCCACTAATTTCATTTCTATGGCGTCCAATTCCCCTAATAATCCAAGAATGCGAGTGTTCAATCGGCAAAAGTTTATTACTGTGAAAGCGCAGCGAATCTTCAACAAGGTACTAACGAAGAAAAGATTGATAAAGGAACGATGATTCATAATTCGTGGATTGAATAATCCCCCTATGGAAATTGAAGAGATGATAGTGCGGCAAAGATGGGAAGTGTTGTGCTATACTATCGCCGCCGTGGTTGTTCTTGTGGTAAAGGAATTATATGCAAGTTTGCATGGAATCAACCAGAGAGTCGTTTACGTGCAAGGTAGATGGATCACTTTCACTCCTGCATGAATCAATGAATTATACATGATCGAGAATGTTCCTGTCTGTCACTATTCCAACTTCATCCCAATAAGAAACCAAATGAATGTGATTTACCAATATTTAACGGACGAAACTGAAGACTGGGAAATGAGAAAAAACGGGTATGTTAGTTTCTCTACGACACTCATAAATCTCGCTTCAAAACACTGGCACTTCATTTCTGCAAAATTGTTATCGACAATGGAGATCTGTAAAGTTTTAAAGAATATGCTATTCTGAATTACTGCATCCAAAGGGGACTGCTGATCGATATTGGATCAATAATTGTGAAGTCAGTTTTGGGCCTGATCGTTCATGGATCAACTTATGGGCTTGGACACCCTTCCACAATTTTCTGACTTTGCAGTCAGTTCTAAGTATCTTACAAAAATTGGGAAAATGTACTTCAACCTTGGAAGCCTTTGGACCCACCTGAGAGATTCCGAGCTTTTGAAGATGAAAATGACATGAATGTTATAGTAGATCAGGCATCTCAGAATTCACTGTCAGTTCAACCCTTAGTTCCTAACAAGACTCTAGTGATCCCGCGTAAAATCAAGAAATTGGAGAACGAGGTACAAAATGTCATGAATGCAATTAATAATATCTCTGATTTCTTCAATCATCTAGACTGGAGGATGAAAGAACATTTTGAGCACTCTAGACATTTCAAAGATAGTTTGATACGGTTGATGAGGAGGATGAAATTAATAGATGCAGATTCTACTGAAGAATTTCCGTACCGACCCTTCTACAACCTTTTCGTCCATTTACAATCAATGGGTGATCTCAGAGGAGAAACCAATTTTGAATCTGATGAATAGTAGATTTATATTGCTACCTATCTGTGTATGTGTGTAATTTAGTTTGAACTTTGCATTTGCTTTGCTTTAGAATTATGCTTTTAGATCTCTGTATAATTGAGACTAAGCGTAGCATGTTTTATTTTCAGCATTTTGAGTGTTGTGGCTTGGATTGGGACGCTGAATAAATGTATTGAGGTTGAGAAAATACCAAACTTGGTGTGTTATGTACCATATGTTGCACCTCTTGGAATTTATATATAAATGTGATGTTTTTTGTTGTGAAAGTTTATTTGTGATAATTACATCATTTAATCACTTAAAATTATGTCTATAATGATTGAAAGGATGTCATTTAGGCTTGAAATTGATTGAAATCATAAAAATTCTGAAACTGAACCAAATCAATAGAGCCCGCCGACGGCGCCCTCAATGCCGCCAACGGCAGATTTTTCCCGAGAGTTATGTTTAAATTTCAATAGAGCACACCGATGGCACCGAACACCCTGGCCGACGGCGAGCTCGCAAAAAAACATCTTTAACCGAGATTTTGACCAGTCAACCGCACTATTCATCATTTGTTTCCTCCTAAAAACATAATTTTTGACATAGGGCTTCAGAGATCTTGGATTTGGGGCTATTTCAAGGCTTTTTGACACCATATTTGATCATCTCTAGGTAAGATTGATGAATGAGTTAATCTTGCAGCGAAAGAACATAAAATTTATAAATGATAGGATTGGAGGTTTAGAACGTCGACATGATTATGATAGTGAGTAACTTCAGCGGCATTTAAATTTTGAGGTAGCTTATTACAAAGCTCAGGCCCGACACTACAAAGGTGAGCCTGATGTTACTTTTCCTGAGTACCTCTGATATACTCAATATCAACCTAATCCACCTGCTGATCAAGGAGACGATGACATAGTTTGGGATTTTGAAATTCAATAGTAGTTGATGTACTTGTACTTATACTTTTATTTTTATGATCTTTTGTAGTAGAAATGGATGTTTGTGTGTATTTGGACTTTCATTTTTATTATTATGTTGTACTTGGATGAATTTGATTTTTGTTGTAAAGTTAGTGTGGTAGTTAAATTTATATGTGTAGTGTAATAGATGTTGAGTAGTATTTTGTAATGTAATGTGATTTTTATTTCACATTTTAATTGTAATTGTTTTGTTTAGTATTGTGGTTGTGTTAGGAAATATTTTGCTTGTTTAATGTTTTAGTTTTATACTTATTTCAAAATTTCATTACCCATAATTTTTTCTAATGATTTATATGTGTAGAAAGCTCCCAATGTTACAGACCAGGTAAAGTAGAAATGTTGAGAAGGACTGCAAAAATTTCAGAAAGATGAATATGCCTATAATACTGAGGTATGATTTATATTTAGAGTTTTTTTCTTTCCACCTGAATTATTTTATATTGAAAAATTTAAGTTTGGGGCAGGGAAGAAAAAGATTAACTATTAGATGTCCTCTATTTTAATATTTTTAAAAACTATTAATATGATTTTATTTATTGAATTTAATTCAGGTAACTATATTTTGTAGCTATTTAAATATTATGGTAGATTTAAAGGAAAAAAATTTGTAACTTAAGATATTTTAGTATAAGAGAATAAGACTATATTTAACTATTTAAAGTAAAGGAAACTATATTTTGAAGTATTAAGAATCTGGAAATTCAATTTGAAAAGAAAAAGATTGGGGCTCAATGATGTAAAAGCTATGAAATTTTTATAAGATAAAGGAATGCTTTGAGTTTCAAATTTAGGGAAAGAAAGGTGATGTTTAAAATCACTTATAAGGCAAAGGAATGCTTTGAGTTTCGTGGGGCTCAATGATGTAAAAGCTATGAAATATTTATAAGGTAAAGGAATACTTTGAGTTTCAAAAAAGTAAAGGAAACTATATTTTGAAGTATTAAAAATCTGGAAATTCATTTGAGAAGAAAAGATTGAGGCTTAATGGTAAGAAAATACTTAGAGTTTCAAATTTAGGGAAAGAAAGGTGAAGTTCAAAATCATTAAAGGTTATCCAGATATAGTAATCTTCACTTAAAAAAAGAAAAAAAGAAAGGATTAACAGCAATCCATGAAAAGAAAAGAAAAATATATAGGATTGAAAGTAATCCAAATGAAAAAGAGAAAAGAAAGAAAAAAAATATGAAAGTGAGGAGAAGCTCGAGGATATGCCTAATCAAAAATTTGCTTCGCTGGACCTACCTAAAGAAAAAACTTAAATACATTTCTTAACTTATATTTATGGATTAGATCTTTTACAAATATAGTTCTCATGAAATTCCTATCATTTGAATATTCCAAGTGACTTAATATTGCAACATATAGTCATTCTTAAAATAAATAGAAGACTAGAACTCTTAAACTTGATGACTAGATAATTTTGTAGTTACAGAGTTAATTTAATTACTTGAATTTTTTCTGAAAATCTCACTATGATATTTATCTGAATCAAACTTATAGTATTTCTGAATTAAAACTTTACTATAATAGATCATAACTTTTATGTAGTACCAAAATTACTTCAGGACAAGTAATAGTTAAGTTTGGGGGATTTTGTCCAAAGGAAAATATGTTGAGATTTTCATAGCTATTTTATACTATTTTTGATGATATTGCACTTTAAAGAAAATTATTTTTGATGTTTTGTTGCAGAAATGATGAATTAGGGTCATTGGAGAAAAAAAATGCAAAAAGGAGAGAATTTGGAGCGAAAAGGACCAAAATCTGAAGATTTGAACAAGGGTGCCGATAGCAAGTCCTACGGCGTCGACGGCGAGCCCTACGGCGCTGACGGCGAGATTTTCCCGAGAATCTAGAATTAATTCACTTAGAATGCCCGCCAATAGTGCCCTCGAGGCCATCGACGGAGAGATGGGCGGTTATGTCCAACCAGGCTTTGGATGAGGACGAATTTTGGAGGGGTGCTTAGGCAACTCTTGGGAAAGCTCATCCACAACTTTAAAAGAAGATTTTGGCCAAAAATTAGAGAGGTCTTGGATGTTAGAAAGGTTCTGGAGGTTAGAGAGGTTCCATTAGTGTATAGAGAAAGAGAGCCTGGAGGTCCTGGAGGTTAGAAAGGTTCCATTAGTGTGTAGAGAGTTTACTAGAGTGTCTAAATTAAGCATAGAGGTCCTAAAGGTTAGAAAGGTTCCATTAGTGTTTGGTAGAGAGTCTAAAATGTGAGGAATTCATCGAGAGAATGTAAGAGTGGAGGGAAAGTGAGAGATTTCTTCCTCCTTGCCGCTTCGATGAGGAATTCTGTGTGTTGTAAAGAAAGGAAGAGATTCAGAGAAACTTCGAGGTGTTTACTTGGGGAGAAATTAGAGATAAGTTTATTTATTGCTGTAGTTTGTATGACTTTGATCTTATATATGAATTTTGAGTTTTGTTGTGTTTTCCCCATAAGATCTGATTAGTTTTCTCTATCTTTCTCCTTGTCTTGAGATTTGTGAAATAGTTATTTGAATTGGTCAAGCCATGAAAATGTTTAAGAAATTGTGATGATCTTTTCACTTCGATCTTAATTTACTTTCAATCTAGCCAATTGATTTGTTAAAATATGTTGACTTTTACAGCTAAAGTGAAGATTACATCCAAGATTCAGGGAGGTGAAAACCCTTGGAAGTTGGGTGCAAATAAAAAGGGAAATAAAATTATCGGGCGTAGAATTGGAGATTTTAGAGTTACAGACTAAAATCCACAATTTGGTCCTATTGTTTGGGTGATGAAGTGTAGATGTTAGCCCTCAGGCGAGGGGAATGTAGGAGCTCCGAAGTGAGAGCCAATATCCTCCGAGGCTAGCCGCAGATTTAGTAAAAAAGCATAGGATTAGTCAATATTCTTTATGCCTGGACCAAAGGGTAAAAAATAGGTATGCTTTTATTTGGCACAATAGAAATTGAACTGATTCACTTTATCCATTCACTATAATTTCTTGACAAGGAGAAGGATGCTTTCACATTGAACTAATTCATTTTATCCATTCACTATAATTTCTTGACAAGGAGAATGATGCTTTCTTTAGGTATTGGATATCACATTAGAGCCATCATTAGTATAATTAGTTATTTAACAGTTATTAAAATTACATATTTATTTCAATTGCGTATTAGTGACAGATAAGCAAATTGAATTCCATTGTTGCGATTAAAGTATTACTTTTCTAAAATCTTAGTTCGTAGTGCTAATATTACTCCTTGTGGGATCAATATCTAGGACTCCTTTAGAGCACTATATTACTTGAGTGATACGTATACTTGTGTTGATAAGTGTGACTTTACAATTTTTGAATATTTTATACATCCATCTTTATCGAATCTATAACTGTTATTAATTTTGGTATAGTTGTTAAGGAATTAAATCTTTTAGCAACAATCTTAAATACCTATATTTTTAAGCATATATAAAGTCACGGTCAACGTGATCGATATATTATTTCTCTAATCTTGGATTGGATGTGAGTCATCAGCTTTCCTCCCTAATGTAGTGAAATAGTTTTTTGATTAGCTCTGTGTCATCAAGCTTTCTTTTTAAATCTGGCCTTTCTGCTACCTCTTGGGTTGGATGTGAGTCATCGAGCTTTCCTCCCCAATGTAGTAAAATATTTTTCCAAGTAGTTCTTAAGTTGGATGTGAGTCATCGAGCTTTCCTTCTCAATATAGTCTTTCCGCTACCTCTTGAGTTGGATGTGAGTCATCGAGCTTTCCTTCTCAATCTGGTCTTTCTTATCACATCTTAGGTCGGATGTTAGTCATTGAGCTTTCCTTCCTAATGTGACACAAATCTTTGGAGATATGTTTAAGACCACCTTAAATAGAGTAAGACATCCTATTCTCATATTTTGAGATCGGTATGAGACCACCTTAAGTAGAACTAGACATCTGATTCTCTATACAAATATTTGGATATAAATTTAAGACCAACTTAAATAAAGTAAGACATCTCATTCTTATCTTTCGAGATTGGTATGAGACCACCCTAAGTGAAGTAAGACATTCGATTCTTTACCCAAATTTTTTAAGATAAGTTTAAGGCCACCTTAAAAGGAGTAAGGCATCTTATTCTCATCTTTTGAGATCAGTATGAGACTACCTTAAGTAGAGTACGAAATCTGATTCTCTACACATATCTTTAGGGATGGGGTTAAGGTCACCTTAAATGTAGTAAGGCATCCTATTCTCATCTTCTTAGATCGGTATAAGGCCACCTTAAGTGGAGTAAGGCATCTGATTCTCTACCCAAATAATTAGAGATAGGTTTAAGGCCGCCTTAAATGGAGTAAGGCACCCTATTCTCATCTTTTTAGATCGGTATAAGACCACCTTAAGTGGAGTAAGACATCAAATTCTTAACCCAAATCTTTGGAGATATGTTTAAGACCACTTTAAATGGAGTAAGGCATCCTATTCTCATCTTTTGAGATCTGTATGAAACCACCTAAAATGGAGTAAGACATCCAATTTTCTACCCAAATATTTTGAGATAGGTTTAAGACTACCTTAAATGGAGTAAGACATCCTAATCTCATATTTTGAGATTAGTATGAGCCTACCTTAAGTGGAGTAAGGCATCTAATTCCCTACTTAAATCTTTGGAGATATATTTAAGAGCACCTCATATGGAGTAAGGAATCCTATTCTCATCTTTTAAGATCGGTATGGGACAACCTTAAGTGGGGTAAGGCATCTAATTCCCTACCCAAATCTTCAAGATAGGTTTAAGACCACCTTAAATGGAGTAAGGCATGATATTCTCATCTTTCAAGATCGATATAAGACCATCTTAAATGGAGTACGACATTTGATTCTCTTTCTGGGTTGATACCAAAATTTCAATTCCCATCTCGGGGTCAATACCTAAATCTTTATTCCCTCCTTTAGTGGTTAGTACCTAAATTATGATTCACATTTCGGGGTTAATTCCTAAATTCTGATTCCCATCCTCCGAAACTAGTGCAATCAAAATCAAAGTTTTCTAACAATCAAATTGAAAATGAATCTTCATTGTGACTGTCTTAGTCAATTTCAGAGTTCCTTTTCCTTCTAATCCATGTGAGAGTTCTGGATCCTTGGTTTTGATCAGATATTCACTTGCTAATTCCCCAGTGGAAACAATTGTCACCTAATTCTACTTTATATTCTAAGCAAATTGGCTTAGACGTTCGTGTTGGTTCAGTTTATCTCTTCGGTGAACGCTAATATGTACGGTGTGCTTGCCCAACACACCACACCCATTGGGGGTCCATTTGTTGATCTCACTTTTGGTTGACATCTAGTTTCCTCCTTAGTAGCCTAGACATAGGACTTTCCTGTTGACTATTCCTATAGGACTAGAAAAGGAACCCTCAGCATTAGAAATTCTAAACTCTTATTTGCTTAAGTTGAAGTTCCACATATTGGTCCTAACCTCTAGTACTTAGTAGGTGGGGACAATATAGGGGAACTCAAGAAGAGTCCCCATAGGATTAACTAGCCTTAGGATTAACCATCTCGGTGGTCTGATCTTGGTTAGGTTAGCTTGCACACACTGCACTTTCTCACACACTCTAAGCCCTACTACCTCTTGATTTGGTCTCTTGACTCCTTCTGGAAGGCTCATATGGGTGGACCCAAACCCCTAGCCCTTGGATAAAAGGGTTAGGACCAGCATATTGAGCCACTAAAATGGGTTTTCGTATGAATCCTATTGGTTCAACATGGCTTCATGGCTTACTTGTCCATCTTAGCACAAAATCACCAATCCCTCATGATCCAAAATTTTTAAAAATTTCAAAAAATTCTCATAAATTACAAAATCTTCCCAAATATTCCCAATTTCAATTTTAAACCATCACATTGACCCAATTTGACTAAATTGATCCATTTTGATCAAAAGCCCCAAATTACCCTTAATGGCCCAATTCCCCAAATTAGCCTCAATCTTAGCTCAATTGACCCCAATCTTGCCTAATTTCAATTCTAAACAAAAATTAAACATCGTTAATACCAATTGAAATTAAATACAAGCCCAATTTGCTCTAATTGCAAGCCCAATTTCAACCCAAATCAAAAGGCCCCAATTTTGACCCTATGTTCAAAATTAAATTCAATTGGTTGGACCGTGGGCCGTGATGGATGAGTATAAATAGTGGAGCTTGGAGGATTAGGATGAGTTGTTGTTAAATTCCTTGCGGAGACACTGACTATTTCTTTTCATAGCTTCTTGAAGACCTCTTGAGTTTAATACAACCGTCTTCCGGCCCTTAAACCCACTGCCTGAGCTCAATTTTAGAGCTAAAAATCAGCCTGAATCATGACATAACCTCCCACAGCTGCATAGTGCACCAAAGTCAAGTTAATTGCACCCACACCATCCTCTAAGTGAAAGAAGAAGATCCTTCATAAAAGCCCCATCACTAAACCACCCTAGCATAGACTTTGATCAACACCAAAATTGGCCTTGGTCAAAATCGTTCCTAGGCAATTCTCCACAACTCAAGGCATCATCTAGAATCTCTTTGAACTTAAATCAAGCTTTTGGAAGCACCCATTCGAGACCACACCTCTTAGTCAAAGGTATTGAACTCTCTTTTTAAACTGAGCCTATTTTAATTGTCCATCATTATAAACTCAATTTAAGACATGATTAACTGTATGAAAGTGTTCTCCTAGTCTAGACACGTTTATAGGAACAAACACAAAGAACCTTGGTTGAGTATCAAGCGAGATATTAGGGTTAAAAGGTAGACGGTTCTCAGGTTCAAGGACTTTGCCATGATGACGGAGAGTTGTTCGATCACACGTGTATCAAATGAAGGACTGAGATCATGCTGGATGAAGTCTCAGAGTGTGTACAGCGGGCTATCTCAGCAGGTGGAGCCCAACAGAAGCGGTTAAGAGCTGCCTAGGATGTGCTGGCGCTGAGATGGATAAGTAAATAAATTAGGATTTTTTTATTTATTTAAATGACCAGAACTTCAAAAATCCATAACTTGGTGTAGAAAAATCATTAAAAAAAATAAAATACCCACTTGCTCAGTGAAAAGTGGAGAACAATGTGGAAATGGTTTCATGTTTGTTTAATGCATGCATGATTTTTAATTAATTCAATAGTGCATTTCCTATTTGGATTCTCCATTTGAATAGACATTTCTCCATGACTTGACTTTTAGGGCTTTGGTTCTCTCTGTCATGAGGGATCTTCCTGGATTTTTCCAAGGTCAGGGGAGATCTCTATTTTTCAAGTGTATCATTTCTATTTTGGTAAAATAAGTATGATAATTAAAATATTAACCAGAAAAAATAAAACTTATTCTGGCAGGTTCATTGTGGTCAGAAGACCCTAGGAAAAATATAAACTTTGTTCATATATTAAAAATAACCCGAATTGTCACCAACCCTTAAAAATAAAATAAATTTAAATTGGAATAGTTGTAAAGGTAAATAGCATAAAAATCATTCTCCACTAAAATTTAATGACAGAGAAACTCCCCATAAAAATTTCAAGTCAATTTGAATTATTTTGACCATTAAAATGAATTAATCAAGTGAATTGATATTTTTGGCATTAAAATAATTATAATAATTAAAATACGACTCAAAAATTCACCAACTTGCTTTGGGAGCTCCTTAAAACTAGAGGAACTTGACAGAAATAAAAGTGAAATTAAAATAAATAATTCATTTTTTAAGCTATTTTTAAGTATTTAAATAAATAAAAATTAATTAAAATCATAAAAATTGGAAAATTGGAAAACACACTAAAATATCACATTTGGCTTCCTGATCACTTGGAATCAATTAAAATAACTTTCCTTATTTTCTAAGTCAAAATATTATTTTTTTAAGGGCTTAAAATGAAATTTCTTTAATTTTTTCATTAAAATAATCTTAATAATTAAAATATAAACCACAAAAATATAATTTTTTTTGTGGGTTCCCTGACCTTATAGAGATTTAAAAAAAATTTAAAATTTAACTTTTCTTTCAAATAATATTTTATATTTAATTAATACTTAAAAAAATCAAATAATTCTAATAATTAAATTAAACCTCTAAAAACTATGAAACTTAGTCAAATTGGTCCTCGGACCTAAGTGAGCCTCCAGTAATTTTCTTAAGGTTAGAGGATTTGCTTTGGTTGTGTTATTGAATTTTCATTAAAACCCTCTATTTTGGTATTAAAATAATTATAAAATTAAATAAATTCAGGAAAATCACATTTTCTCCTCTGATATTTTAATTAACTCATGAGTTGGGTAACACAAAATCTTAAAGTCATTTGAGTTTGATTTAATTAATTATGAGGTGTTAGGACCTTAAGTGCAAAAGGGTAAATTTGGATATTAAGCCTTAATAAATATTTAGGCCTAACGAAAGGGTAAATGGGTAATAAATGATCTTAATTGACATGTCTTGATGATTGAAATATAAAAGGTGATAGATGGTAGCAACCAATCTCACTTTGGTCTCATTAAGGATAAATTTGTAATTTCTAAAATTGAAGAAATTTGAAAGAGCAATAAAATAAAAAGATATTGAGGTTTTGAGTTTGACCTTGGAAGGTCATAACCAACTAATTTAAAACCCCAATTGATGATTTTAAAATGATTTATGATTCTTCATAAGGGTTAAGAATATAAATATTTAAATTTTCATAAGAATTACAAATCTACCGATTAAATTTTACTGGCTTAGTAATGAATTAAGCTTAATCAAAATTTTGTCTAATGAGGTTTAAAAAATGACCTATAATTAATTTGAAACTTTTTAAAACACTACAAGCCAATCTTTGAAAGCCAAATCGGCTAAGTCCCTTAATTAAGTCAGATTGCCCTTAAGGACCTTTACCCGTATAAATCGTAAGTGAAACATCAAGTGATAAGTACCCCAATTAAAGGGATAATTAAAACATCAAGGTTCATTGAGCATAAGGGTATGAATTGGGTGAACCATATAGCAACATAATAAGACCAAAATGAACTCGAGATGATTCGAGGGACCATGAAATGTCTAGGGTATACCCAGACCTTTTCATGATCTTATGGGAATCTCGGAGGACACTTGGACATATTACGATTTGCTTGATGGGATCATCCCCACAGAGGAATGAATTGGACGTACCATGGTATGCCATAGGGTCTAGTAGACACACTCCAAACCTACAAGCATGTTTTGGTTCTTATAAAATTCTATATATGCTTTGGAAATACTGACCTCTCAGGTGGAGGAATGGGAAGAATCGTTTGGTAAGCTTTTAATTTATTGCATTGCAATTAAATTTTATTTACCTTTCTATGCTTCTCATTTTCTACCTGAAAACTTGCATGTTAAATAATAAGGTCACCCTGCATGTCAAAATTGAAACTTTTAGGACAACCACAAAACTGAAGCCTAAACAAAGTTAAGGAATCAAAACAAGATAAAATCCACCGCCACAACAGTCAAAAGATAAAATAACTCAAAATTTGACCACAAACAAAACAACAAAACAAAAATTGCAACTAAATTAAAATGTTTCTATCGGATGATCGGGAATCCCTTGGAGGAGGTAACCTACGGTTGCTAATGAGATTTCCTACGGTCTAGATGAAAGAATAGAACTCATTGAGTTGAGTTTAGTAAATTCATTTGGATTAAGTGAATTCAAAGAAAATAGTGGTGTCAAAACAAGGGAATCGTGGGATCCTAACCGGTGTCGCTCTAAGTAACTTTAACACCCCCCATGACATTTAAATAACCATAACCTTAGGAAAATTTGATTTGACATCAGGACTTGACACATTAGAAAGCTTAAACTCGCTACCACAAGGGAGCTTGGAGCTATTATTGTGGGCAGCATGACCATCTTCAATGGTAAGAGGATCTACAATAGCATATCTCTCTTTAGAAATTTAACAATAAGCCATAGGATTTCGAGGTTGTCAGCATAGTTTGACATAAGTCCTTAACTTTTCTTTAGGTCTTTGTATGACTCTACTATACAATATCAACCCTAAATCGTCTTAAGATTTTGAGGTTGTCGTTCATCACGACATAAATCCTCACACCTTTTAGGTTATTTGTGTGATCATTTCACATGAATGTAAGCCCTAATTAATAAAATTGGCAGGATCAAACACATAATTTCTTCTTGAAATTGATGCTGAAGCATAGGATAGTTTAGGAAGTCACGATGTTCTCCTCAGGATACATGACATACCCTAGTTCTACTTCTTTTGAATTCCAAAAATAAATGTTTCAAATTTGAGTCATTTTCCTTTCACACCTCTTTGTCTGATCTTTTTGAAAAGTCCTATCCTCTGAAATTCTTGAAGAAAATATCCCCTAATTTTTATCGAGAGTTTTCTTAGGTGACTTTCGTTATCTAAGATGTAATTAACTATAAGGGTTTTCTTTTATAGAAAACTTTCAAGAAGTCAGTTTAATATAAACCCTATTTAATTCTTTGTATTAAATAGGGGAACTTGTCGGTCAATATAAAAAAAAAATTAGTTTTTTTTGCAGACTTAAATGGATGTCATAAATTCTTTTGTTTATTTAATTGAGTTTCACCAGTAAGCAGTATATCTATCCTTCAAGATAAGTGCATTGCTTGTGGTATTATGCTTGTTTATTTAAACTACCCAGAATTTATTTTTAAAATTTAAAATACTACTTTTCCCAAGTTATATATATGTAAATAATATTAAAATCGGGCGTCAGGATATTTATTCCAATAACCGACAACAACTAACCCCCATTTTAAGTGTCGACACCCCTAAAGGACTTAGAGGATAATCAAATTATATAGAAATACCAATATTTAAATCAATCCATTTAACCAAAAATCACTAAATTAACCTTAAACACTTAAACCCAAATTCAAATTAAAGTAAAAAATAAAACTTGAACCACATAAGTTTAACAAGACAACTTTGTATATCCACATAAATAAGCCTCTCCATTCATTTAAGAGATAGGTTTGAGTAAGTCTTTTACCTTTGTTAAACCAAGGTGAACACTAGGTTCAGCCTTGGTTAAGTTAAAGTGAACCTAAGGTTAAATCAATTCAAACTTAAAAGTAAAAGGAAAATTAAAATTAATCAAAGTAACACATACCAAATTCAATTAAAATTAACTATTAATTAATTTATATTAAAAATTAAATTAAATTAAACCATTTTTAAAATCTAATAAACTTAAATAAATTCAAACCAATTAAGTTAAATTAATTGTCAATAAGAAAAATCTAGAACCAAAAACTAAAATTTAAATACTATATTAAAAGTTTCAACAGTTTAATTAAATGAAGAAATAAAAGCAATTAAAAAATTCTAATAACTCAAACTTAATGAATCTAATCAACTCACCATAGCATTTTGTATGGTGCACCACAACGCCCTTGTGGGTTTTCAACTTTATTAGGAATGATGAGCTATGAATAGTACCCTAGCTTGATGAGTCCCATAAGTCTTGGCGCTTTTTATAACACTAAATTAAACTTGAACTTAATTTGGAATCAAAACTTAAAAACTATGCACTATCTGAAATCATTTAAATTTAAGCCATCCTAGTATTAAAAATTGATAACATGACATAAATCACAAAGAAAAAATATTGATTAAACTTCACACACATTTTGATAGATTTTAGTCCACTAATTTAGATTTAGGTTTTGCTGATGGCTGATGTTTATTGTTGTGTGTTATGTGATTTTTTGTGTGGTTTGCTTAACCTTATTTGTTTCGTATTTATAAATGGACGCTAAGAAGATTATTTGGTTCAGATTAGATGTTAGGTGATTTATTATAAGTTTAATGCATGTTTTATATGATATTATACTAAGCATAAAAAGAGAACATGAAATAAATTAAACTTTAAATAATAACATTTAAGTGGTGTTTGCTATATTTATGCCTCCATATAAGACGACCTGGTAGGTCGAGAGATTTGATGTTCGAGGGTACTAAGGCAATACACATGTGTTATATATCTATGATGCTTATTTGACTTGCCTATTATACAAATCTTTTTTTAGTAGTATTTTACTTATGCTTTATGCGTATTATATTAAATGAATGTTATAGAAATTAGTTTAGGCACACATAAGTAAATGAGTAAGGATCAACCACAATCCACTGTTGCTCTGTGAGGCTTGGACGACCTTTACCATAAATGATGAATACTCTAAGAACACATGAGCTACCATTAGTTATATGGTTACTCTAATTTGCATATGAGCTCTTTTACTTTTGTTCTCAGGTGAAAAACAACACCCGATTGCGTAGGTAGTTAGGTAGCTGCAAGTAATGGATGAAAATAAATAATAGTTGTAGGCATATTGCTGGTAATGGGTGTTGGAGATATTTGGAAAAAATTTACACAAAGCTAAGTATTTTGAATTCTCCCAAATCTAAAAAATCCATTTAAAATAGTCTAAGGAAAGATGTTCAAATGCATTGTAACTCTACAAAATATTTAGAATTCTTCTAGCCAAATGACTAAATTTCAAAACCTCTATAAAAAATTGCAAACAATTAACTACTAAATGATAATTAAAGTAAAGTAATTTATTCATGCAATGATATGACTTATTTCATCATAGTTGATGCTTTCATCAATTGCAGTACAATTTTTAGTTTCCCCTCTTCTACACATTCTAAGTTTTGAAATTTAGCTACAATGTTATTGTAATCTTCCTAATAGGAAAAAATATTATCACAATCATAGGCATGATTTATGGATGTATTGAAAAAACATAAAAATGTAGGCCAAATTAATAAAATTCTTGGCTCTTAGTTACTTGACCTATGTAAAGGATAAGCCTTCTCCATATTAGATTATAATGATGGTTGGTGAACTTTCAGAAGTATTAATGCATAAAAAAGTATATTATTTTTAATTTTATTTCATAAGTTACGATTGGGGGGGTGGGGGATATTTTAAATGGTGTGGGGTTCAAAGATGTTAGGCAGAAGGAAAATAATCACTAGCTTGTTCAATTCAGACTAAATTGGGTTTATTTGGTGGATTTGTTTAAGGAATAACATTTAAGTCATTTGAATTGCTATAATTAATATTTGATGGATATATTAACATTTTCGTTTATGATTTTGAATACATTATAGGAAGGTGTGGTTGCTATAGCTGTATCTTGAAAACAATACCACGACTAGTCGAGATCTAACTAGTTCGGGCTAATTTGAGAGATTCTCTATAGGATAAATTTTACACGGTAATAAAGAAATAGGGTAAATTATTATTTTATTATGTTTACTTTTGATGTAAAGTATTTAGTGGAGTTTCGTTGGGTCTAGGACAATAAGGTGGAGTAAGGAAAAAATTTAGATAACTTCTTATATAAACTTAGTCGTGTGATATAAGGATGAATGTGGAGTGGTTTTGAAGGATTTTGTTGAGAGATAGTTAGAAATAGAGATTGTATGAATATTATTAAGATGAGATTTTGTGACAACTAGTGAGCATTTATAAAATATCTAGCCAATCTGACCAAAGAATGGTCAAGCTTGGCCACAATACACTTACACAAATAGAAAGAAAACATATAAAATACTCTTATCAACTAAAACCTTTATATATGATTTATATGGAGGCATGAAAATATTTGATAAGGGATTTGGAGAGCAAAAGCACGTATAAAATGGCCAACCAACCTTACCAATGGAAAGTCAAGTTTGACCTCTAAGAACTAACACAAAGAGAAAGGTAACCTATAGAGTAATCTTATCATTTCAAAAATTGAAATACTTATTAGATACTCACCCAATTAAAAGGAATTTCATTGATCATAATTCAAAACAAGAAGAAAATTTTTTTTGGTAAAGGTAGGTTGTTCTTAATAGATGAAGATGTCAACCAACTTCATTATTTATTTTTTTTGTTTTTTGTCAAATCTCCAACCATTAGATGCCTCCAATTATAAATAACTAAACTCTTAGAAATTCAAATTTTAAACTTAAATAAGAAAATCTAATAGTCAATTATTTCCCCATAATTGTCCTTTTATAATGAGTTTTAGTAGGACACATTCTCGATGACTTACTTAGGTAGTTGAACTTAGAACTTTGCCTCCATTTACTTAATGTAATTCATTATTAGAATGCAACCACGTCGAACATTAAAAAATCATAAAAGAACAACTTACATGTTGATAAAAATCTTGTTTAGCATGGTTAATCCTATAATAATGCATCATATCCAATAATTTCTTCGAGTTTTTTTTGTAAATCATCATACATTCAGGTGCAATAATGCAGCATGTTGCAAAATGTTTTCACACTCAAACCTACTTGGCAAGGTCTAAACTAACAAAATATAATTTGTAAAAAGCTTATAATATTATTCCTCTTTCTTCATGTCCACATTATTGAATGGGAAGAGGGAATACTAAACTTTGTAAAGCATTATAAGAGAATATCTATTGAAAGAGGTTGAAGTTGTGCATGACATCTGTTAAATATGAGATTGTCTTGTGAAGCACACCCAAGGAAAAGACCGTTGAGAGAGAATCTGAGATTAGAGAGAGAGAGAGAGAGAGAATGGGTCTTGATTAGCCTAAATAGTACATTAACCATTTAATGACTATTTATAGAAATAGAGGGTAGTTGAGATCTTGCTCCATGTCCTTACCAATCAAATTGAAGCCCATTGGTATATTATGTATTGGACAATTCAAATCAAACAAATTGCAAGCACCATTCATTCCATATGGAGTTTAATCCCTGAGAGGGAAATCAATGTGCCAACTACCTTGCAATATCTAGGTTTCTTTCAAATGCCCCCTTGTTCAGTAATACTCGTCCATCCATGTTAAAGCTATTGGTACCTGGGGATATTTTACCCATGCTCTTTATAAGATGCAAAAATTATTAATTTTCATCAGATGTTATTCATTTTGGAGTATTTACAATTCATCTAGTTCCTATCACGGTAGTATTAGCTTTATTGCATTTGGGAGGTGTTATTTGCAACTCAGGATTACCTGTGCTCTACCTTGCTTTATGGTTGTATTCGAACAAACCATGGGTGGTTATTGTCATTGTAATATGGTTGTATTGGAGCTCTGTGGTTGCATCAATGTAATGCTGGGCTTACTGAGACTGTTTGCTGGTGTTATCTGTCATGTGGAGCTTTTGTCCTTCTGACCTCGGGTGGTATTGCAGTGGAACTACAGCTGTATTGGAAAAGACCGCGACATCTTTTTTGTGTCATTTGGCCTTTTGACATTGGGGTTCTTGAAGGCGATATCACGGTAGTATTGGTCTTATCGTGGGCGCTGTTGTTGGTTGTACACTTGTATTTGATGTGGATACTATTTCGGTAGTGTTATTAGGTGTATCCATGTTATTTCCTTATGAAGTTATTCATCAACTGAACGTGGGTGTTTGTTGTCATGGTACTGTGGTAGTATTAGGGCTAGCTGCAGAAACAATTTGGTATTATTTGGCAGTCTTCGCGGGTTTCATTGTAGGTGGCACTAAGGTGGTATTGCGGTTTGTCGTTGCTACTTATTGGTGTTATTTTGCTTTGGTACTGTGGGTGCATTTGTTGTATGGATACATTCTTTTTTTGGAGTTTCTTACCATTTTTTGCAGTATACATGTATTTTTCGAAGGTTTTTTATGTATTTGAGTACTTGTATACCGAGGGTGTGGGTTGTAGGGACCCACTTACTCTCACCCTTGTAACCTTTTTCTTAATATTTTGGCCTACAGGTTATATATATATACCTTAAGACGGCAACCGTGATAATATCGTTGACAAAATGATCAACGCTTGGAATAATGGTTACCACATTAGTGTTAACGTAAAGAAAACAACCATCAAAATTATTTTGATTTTTCTCCATTTACCGATGAGTTTACCCGCAAATCACTCGTCCATGTTGCTAGTCGCAGACGTATTTCAGTTTGATATAAAATCAGTTATTCGTGTTTAAGTTTAGAATTAAATCTTAGTTGTAATGCTAAGACCGAAATAAATCGCAAGCGACTTTGCCCACGTGAAAGTGTCTTCGTCAAGCCATACTGTTCCATTCACAATTTTCTTGGAGATATTATTCCTTTTTTTTACCTTATAAACATTGTTGAAAGTCCTCACTCCCTTGTCAAATTAACTGATGTCACCCTTGAAACATTTTTCAACTTTGCTTAATCTAGAAGAGCATTAAAGCGCAACTTGCTCACTCTGACAATGGATAAGATGAATTTTGCATAATAATTAGCAACCTTGGAATTATCATATATGGATTTATCGGATTAGTTAAATAAAAAGTTACTTGGATGTCCAAAGATGAAGGGCGAAAAAAGGATGCGTTAAAAAGTCAATATGAGAACATTGAATAATATTATATAAAAAGTGTTCCGTAATGTTTTTTTTCTTTAGAAAATTATTTTTTCTCGAATGCAGCCTTCCCCTAATATTAACTAAAAATTTAAAGTAATCGGTTGCCCCACGTCGAAACGCCGGGATTATGTCACGTTTCAAATAGGAAAAAATATTATATCAGGACTCAGCACGTAGAGTTACGTGCAGAGTCGAATGAAATCACGCCATAGGAGAATATTTACGGTAACACAAGTAACACAGATAAATATTACCTCTGTATTATTCATGTGTTATTGTATATTATTCATGTGTTATTGTGTTTTGAGAATATTCATGATGTTATAATAACACAATGACACATCAATAACACTTGAATAAAACACAATAACACCTGAACAACATGAGAGGAATATTCTCCTGTGTAACCCGGTCGATTTTTTTCTCTCACTTTCTTGAGTGTGGAGTGATTTCATTGAACTTTGCACGTAACTCTACATGCGGGAAGTCCTGTGTAATATTTTTACTCCAGATAGGGTGGAGAAAAGTAAATCTAATTGTCGTTCCCCTTTAAAAGTATAATTGTGGGGAACTTTTCTGTTGTCAGTTACCAAAAATGACAAACATTTTTGTTTGAATTTTATTCATTTATTTGTGAAATTAAATGAGATTAGTAAACATAAAACTTTAACTACAATATGCGTAAGCCAGGGCCCGTACATGGTTTATCCAAATAAGAATTTAAAGCGTATTCGAATTTTGATTCGAGGATAAAAACGTGAAATATTTTGATTTTCATTTTAAATGTTATGACCTGAGAAAATAATATTTTATTTATTGTAAACTATAGCAAGTTTTTCGTAATATTTGCCACATTTTAGTCAGCTGGGTATGTCGGTATTTTATAGCCACATGTTGAATTTTTTTTCTTTGTTTTTCTAGGGTTTCTCTTTGTTCACACGACGGACGTATTCAAGAATTGAGCCATGGCAGTTGATGACATTGAGTTGCCTCCAATTTAGCCATTTTGACTACCTTGAAGTTTCATAAGTCAACATTGAGACTCTTGATGGCAACCAAATCATTCAGGTTCCACATGAAGAAATGTTCCCGGCATTAATTCTTTATGACAACGAGCTTTCTTTTTACTAGGTAGTTTTCTCTCCCCCTCGAACATTCATTCCATGGGGAGATTATCAACATCCACAAATTTTATGGCATCATCGTATCTTAGGTGATGAAAATCAAGAGCTTGCACTATTCCAATTGTTGTGTATACAATGGTTGATGGTTGTAAACCCAAAATATGCCAACACGAGTCTTGAAGAGGTCTTATAGACTGGAAAACAAGTGTGCTCAAAGATGACCCACCAGAAGTCAGAAGTCAGAAGTCACGTCAGCATAAACCCAAGTGATCAATTGTTTAACCTTATCCCCTCATAATGTTTACAAATAATGATGTCAGAATCTAGCTTCAAATGTATATAAACCCAATTAGACCAAACAACAATTTTGAGAGCCCAAAGGACAACTTGTACTTCAACTTGTAATGCATTGTCAACCATGATAGGTGAGGATAAAAATAACAACATTTACCAAAGCAATCGCTGAAGATCCCTCCCATGCCAGCTATTTCTGTGTGGTAGCTACCATCAGTGTTGAACTTCATCCAAGGTGTATTTGGCTTCCTCCAAAAAATTTCTGAATTTTGTATCTAGGTGTAGCCCCAATAGTAGAAAGAAGAATAGAATCCTTGTTAGTGATGTTATGGTTGTAAGATTTACTAGTGTTCTATATATAGGTCAATATATTTATAATTATTATATTATGATTTGCCATCCACTCTTATTTGCACTTGTTTCTGACCATCTGTAACAAATAAAAGTGATGCATGGAATCAGCTCAACATTTTTACTCTTCCAATCTAGCCAGCAGTCTTGTAAGGACTTCCAATTACTCTTCAAATTTTCCACCTTTAAAGATGAAATAATTTGATTCCATGCCTTTTTGGATAAGGAGCAGTCTAACATAATAAGTTTTAGTAATTCCTCCTCCTACTTATAGAATAAACAACACTATGGGCCTCTAAGACCTTTTAGCTTTAATATATCATCAGAATGTACAATATCATGAAAACATCTCCAACAAAAAGGGCCATAGAAGTTCTTAACCTCTATTTCCACACTCTTATCCCTCATTCCACCTTAAGCCATGTATGTATTTGGTTGTAAATGAATTTGGAGAGACATTGAATTCTAGGTTTTTTGGTGAAAGTGTTGTCTTTTTTGTTATTGCAAATGGGGAGCTGAATGGTCACGTTGCATTTATCAAGGCTAACCAAATTGACCAGCACATTTATATCCCAGCACTTGTTCTTCCAATAGTTTTTAAGAGAGATAGGAAGAGCATCCACTCTTTGATCCATATTTTTACATTTCTCATCCTAAAGCTAGTTATCAAGCCAGAAGTCAATATTTCCCTCCCCCACATCCCATATATAACAATCTTCAGATTTTTCTCTTACCTTTAGCAAATGTTTCCAGCATCTGGAGTCCTCCATTTTTGTTGCACCACAAGAGGATGCTCTCTAGAACAATACTTCTTGAAAAGAAATCATGCACAGAGAGTGTCCTATCTTCTAAATTTTATCCAGAGTTTGCAAAAGAAAAATTGATTGAGTTCATGAAAACCCTTGAATCCTAAACCACTAGCATCAGTAGGTTTTCAAAGCTTGGTCAAACTCTTCTAGTGCATTTATTTATGTTGGCCAGCCCTCAGAAACATATTCAACATGACATTCAGTACATTCTGAGTGCTTCTTTTCATTTTAATCATTTGCAAATTATACATTGGGAATGATTTTAGAATGCTCTTAATTAAAGTGATTCTACTACCATTAGAAAGAAAGGAGGATGACCAACAGTAAATTTTATTAACAATTCGTTCACCACCTCATCATATTGTTCTTGTAATCTTCTACCTTTAATTAATTGGAGAAGTCTCTGATCCCCTTCTTTTGTGCAATACTGACAATTTTATTGATGTTTACTTGACATTTTTTGAGGATTCAGTTGTAGGCCAGATAATTCTTGGAAATGATATAGAAATTTGAAAGTTTTCTTTATAGATTGTTTGGATCCCTTGAAGAAAATGATTACATCATCGACATAAAGTAAATGACTTATTCAGCAAAATTTTTTTGTCTGCATACCTCATGTAACTGTGTTATTGCTGAGTTAGGTTCAAGATCCTGGATAAATAATCAATTGCAAGTATAAATAGATAAGGAGGTGGGGTGTTTCTTTGTTTGTGCGCCTATTAGCTTGAAAGAGCTCGTGAGATTGACCATTAATAAAAAAATGTCTAGAAGTTGTTCCTAAGCCATTTGTTGATCAATTCACATAAATCCTCATCAATTCCCATGGCTTTAAGCACCTGAATTAATGAATTCTAGCTGAGAGAATTATATGATTTTTTAAGGTCAAGTTTAAATAAAAGATTGCCCCTTCTGCATTTTCTGTCCAAGTCATTAAGGAGTTCCTCTGTGAGTAAAATATTATTAATGATATATTTTCCCTTTATGAAAGTTGATTCATTTGGTGCAATTAAATGTGAAAGAAATGCTAGGAGCCTTTGGACAATAATTTTGCTGATAATCGTGGAAAGAACAATATTTCAGCCAATGGATCTAAACTTGTCCCAACTCTTCTTCTTGTCATCTTTTGGGGTTAAGGTAATTGTGGACGTAGCAAAATACTTAGGGACATCATCACCATGGAAAAAACATTGTATAGTTGGTATGACATCTTTCTTTATGATATGCCAAGATTTTCTATAGAAATAAGATGTGAATCTGTCTGCCCCAATAGCTTTGTTGCGATCTATTGAGTACAGAGCTTCCCAGATTTCATTTTCCTCAAGTATTTGCATAAGATGAATGGTTTTGGTACTTTCATATCAATCAGCAAAAAGAGTAGAATCAACTGTAGGATGTTCATCAGACTGGTTCATAAAAGATTAAAAAAATTCCACAGCACTCTAGGCTATGATATTGGTATCTATTACCAGTTACTATCCAAATCCTTGATTCAAAAGATTGCAATGGTTTATTATCCAAATTTAATACAGGCATGTAAATATTTTGTGTTTCTATCACAGTTACTAAACTTGATGTTTGTTGGTTTTTTCCTAAGAAATAATTCCTCACAGTGGATTTCTTATAAAAGGTTCTCATTAGCTTCAATCAGATCCTCCTCAAAAGTAGTCCCACTATCCATAACAACATTAGTAATACCACCCTCTCTTCAGCCTATTTGATATTATCTAACAGATGCCCAAAAACTTCCCTGTTCCATGTGTTTAAGACATTCATGACTTTCTTGTTTAAGAACCAAATTTTTTGCCAATTAGGGTATACTAGCCCAGACATCTTGAACTACTTTTAGAAAATTTTGGTGTTCAGTGCAAACATTGAAATACCTAAATTTAGGAGGAAATATAGATGAATTTATAGAAATATTTAACGATAATGGCCCGTGATCAAAACAAGTTGATCTCGAAATTATAGATGTGTAAAATTAATAAAGTTAAATCTGCTTTACAATGGTGTCAAAACTTGATTTGTTATTGTTAAATAAGAAATTGAAGCAATTAATGTTCGGATTCATTAAGTAATATAGGAATTTTTGATTTAACCCCAAATATCGATCCCACGAGGAAGGTGTAAACTCGCAATGGAAATTGAAATCAGGAAATTCACAATGATAAAGAAAATAAACTACACTAATTTCAAATGTTTGGGGTGCTATCAGAATAAAATTACCAACCACTAGCGAAACTATAAAGCAAAGTTAAGCAGTTACTACTAAACTATCTTTATATTTTTGTGACAAAGTTATCAAATATGAGAAAGTATCTTCCCCACTAAGATGAGTTTTTGGTTAAATGAGAGAGGTAAAAGGTTTGAATTTGTATTGTGTCCAATAGTAGCAGATTTACCCTTGCTCAAGTATTATAAATAATCGTTGGCTAATCTTAGGTTTAGTCCTTAAATCCATGGTTAGGCTGGTTGGATACTGGCTCTCACTTCGGACTCCAACTTCCCTTCCCTTAATGGCTAACTGTATCTTTAGTTCTTAAAAAGTAAGACCAAATTGGGAATTTTAGTCTCTCACCCTAAAATCTCCAATTCTTCGCTCAGTAATGTATAATTCTCTATTTATTTGCACCCAATTCAAAGAACGAAACACTCCTTCATGGAATCGAATGTGATTCTCACTTTGTTGTAGAACTCGTACTTTATTTTCTGGATCATATGTTTCACAATAGATTTTAACATTTCAATTGGCCAGATCGAAAAGTAATTTAAAAAAGTGAAAAAATCATCACAATTTATTTTTATATTTTAAAATGGCACATCCAAATTATCTCTTCATTTCACCATATCTCAGAGTAGGGAGAAAGACAAAGAAGTCTACTCAGAAATCATGAGGAAGATACAAAAAAAAATAGAATTTCATAAATAAAAGAAATTTTCTACAACAATAATAAACAAACACCACTTATTTGTAATTCTTCCTCAAATTAAATCCCTTGAAGCTCCTCTTGAGTCTCTTTCTCTCTTTACAGGACTTTTGATTCTCTCTTAGAAAATGTATAGAAGAATAAATCTCTCACTTCTCTCCCTCTCAAACAATTCTTAGAGAAGAAATCACACTTAGACTCACCACCAAACTCAAAGAACTAACTCAACACACTACACAATACACTTAATGGAACACTAAGGGACTTGTTTTTCTGATCAATTTTTGCTCTAAATAGAGCACTATGTCGGTTTTCCTAGAGATTTGCTAAGTAACTTTTTAAAATGCGTCCAGATTCATCAAATAATCTAGAAATTCGCCCAGCACCAACATTGGCGTCGTCGGCGCCAGTGGCCCAAATTTAATTTGGAGCTCTCTGAAATGGTACAATTGGTGCCCCCGCTATTCTGGACTCCTTCCTTCATGCTTGCATTGTCGACGTCCATGCTGGCGCCGTCGGCGCTTAGTATTTCTCTCCAAAACGCCATTTTGACTCCAAATTCCATTTGGTTTGCTTCGTTTTTGCTCCAAGTGCTAAAAATCATCAACCTACAATAAAACATGAAAAATACCTTTCTTTAAAACAAAATCTCACCAAAAATGAGTATAAAGTATAAGTCTAAAAATGCATATATTTTTTATGTATCAAAGTCCCCCAAACATAAATGTTACTTGTCCTCAAGTAACTCCTTTAATACATAAAAATATGACTTATGGTAAAGAGTTTAACTTTTAGATTTCCATATTTTGGTCTACAAAATTTCATAGCATAGCTTAAGAAAAATTTAAAATAACTCAAGTTAATACTAAAGGTATAAGAATATTTAACAGTCAAGTCTAAGATTTCTGATTCTCCATTCTTTTCAAGGAAAATTGCTAATTGTCATATTAAAGCCACTTATAATATCCATATGAAAAAGAACTTCATGAAAACTTTACTAGTAAATATGCTAGTACTTAAATACAAGTTTAGAGAATGTAGTTAAGCCTTATTCCTTAAGTTGATTCAATTGAAACCAATTTTTCATTAGGCATCTCCTCAAACTTCTCCTCACATATTTTTCTTTCCTTTTCGTTCTCTTTTTTTTTTCTTTTTCATGTGAGGATTACTAATGTGAAAAGTTTTTAACTTTAAGATGAGGATAATGAAGTTCAAAATTATTAAAGGCTATCTATAGAACGAATGCTCCTATAGATAATAGAGCCAACATCTATCCCGCTCATCTGTTGGATACAGAAGTTTAGAATGGCTCTATCGTTAGTAACTTCACTATGATGGTATGTAGGTATCATTCTCACAAATATAATGTAATGTCAGGCTTTGGATATTACATTTAAAATAGAAGCATGGAAGTTTATTGACCGGCGACTTTATATATGCTTAAAGTACAAGATAAATATAGACTTACAAAAATTTAATAATTGTAAAGTCACACTTATCAACGCAAGTATGCGTATCGCTTAAGTAATATAAGACTCTAATGGAGTCCTAGATATTTATCCCACAGGGAGTGGTTTAGAACTGCGAACTAAGATTTTACAAAAGCAATACTTTAATCATAACAACGAACTTCAATTTTCTTATCTGTCACTAGTAGGAAATTGAAATAAATATATAATTTTAATAACTATTAAATAACTAATGATACTGACGAGGGTTTAATTATGATATTCAATATATAAGAAAGCATCATTCTCGTTGTCAAGAAATTATAGTGAATGGATAAAGTGAATTAGTTCAATTTATATTGTGTCATATCGCAGCATACCTATTCTTTGCCCTTTGGTCCAGACATAAAGAACATTGACTAATCCTATGCTTGTTTACTGAATCTACAGCTAGGATAGGTGGATACCGGCTCTCACTTCGGAGCTCCCACGTTCCCCTCACCTGAGAGCTAACATCTATACTTCAGCACCCAAACGATAAGACTGATTTGGGGATTTTAGTCTGTCACTCTAAATTCTCCAATTCTACGCCCGATAATATTATTTCCCTATTTATTTGCACCCAACTTCCAAGGGCTTTGACCTCCCTGAATCTTGGATGTAATCTACACTTTAGTTGTAAAACTTAACATATTTTAACAAATCAATTGGCCAGATTGAAAGTAATTTAAGATCAAAGTGAAAAGATCATCACAATTTCTTAAATATTTTCATGGCTTCACCAATTCAAATCACCATTTCATAAATCTCGAGATAAAGAGAATGACAGAGAAAACTACTCAGATCTTATAAGCAAAACACAACAAAACTCGGAATTCATACATAAAATCAAAGTCATACAAACTACAACAAGTAAATAACTTATCTCTAATTTCTGCCCAAGAAAACTCCTCGAAGTTTCTCTGAATCTCTTCCTTTCTTTATAGCACACAAAATTTCTCTTTGAAGTAGCAAGTAGGAAAAACTCTCTCACTTTCCCTCCACTCTTACAATATCTCGAAGAATTCCTCACAATTGTTACACTCTATTGGAAATTCTATACATTAATGGAACCTCTCTAACCTCTAGAGCCTCTAGACTCTTCTCAATTTTTGGCCAAAATCTTCTTTTAAAATTGTGGATGAGCTTTCCCAACAGTTACCTAAGCATCCCTTCAAAATTTGGCCTTATCCAAAGCTTGAGTCAGCATAACCGTCGATCTCGACGTCGGCAACCTCGAGAGTGCCATCTTCTGGAGAATTTTTTCATATAGCCTCGAGAAAAACTCACCGTCAGCGTGGTCGAGGGCGTAGTTGGCGTGGTCGAGGGCGATGTCGGCGGCCTAGTTCAAATCTTCACATTTTGGCCCTTTTTCGCTCCAAATTATCTCCTTTTTGTATCATTTTGCTTCAATGATCCTAATTCATCATTCCTGCAACAAAACATCAAAAATACATTTCTTCAAAGTGCAATTTCATTAAAAACAGAATAAAATATGTATGAAAATCTCAACATATTTTCCTTTGGTCAAAATCTCTCAAACTTATCTATTACTAGTCATCACGTAATTTTGGTACTATATAAAAATTATTATCTATTGCAGTAAAGTTTTAATTAAGAAATACTATAAGTTTGACTTAAATAAATATCATAGTGAGATTTTCAGAAAAAATTCAAGTAATTGAATTAACTATGTAGCCACAAGATTATTTAGTCATCAAGTTTAAGAGTTCTAGTCTTCTATTTATTTCAAGAATGACTATATGTTGTAATATTAAGTCACTTAGAATATCCAAAAGATAGAAAATTCTTGAGAACTCTACTAGTAAAAGACCTATTCCATAAGTATAAGTTCAGGAATGTATTGAAGTTTTCCCATTTAGGTAGGTCCAGTGAAGCCAATTTATGATTAGGCATATCCTCAAGCTTCTCCTCACTTCCATAATTTTTTTTTCTTTCTTTTCTCTTTTTCATTTGGATTGTTTTCAATCCTATGTATTTTTCTTTTCAATTTCAGAGATTGTTTGCAATCCTTTCTTTTTCCTTTTTCAAGTGAGGATTACTATATCTGGATAGCCTTTAATGATTTCTCGCCTTTCTTTCCCTAAATTTGAAACTCAAAGCATTCCTTTACCTTATAAACATTTCATAGTTTTTATTTTCAAGTGAGGATTACTATATCTGGATAGCCTTTAATGATTTTGAACTTCACTTTTCTTTTCCTAAATTTGAAACTCAAAACACTCCTTTACCTTATAGATATTTCATAGTTTTTACATCATTGAGCCCCAATCTTTTCTTCTAATTCCTTTACCTTATAAATATTTCATAGCTTTTACATCATTTAGCCCCAATCTTTTCTTCTCACAAATGATTTTTCAGATTCTTACATTTCATAGTTTTTACATCATTGAGCCCCAATCTTTTCTTCTCAAATGAATTCCCAGATTCTTAAACATAGCCTTTACATCATTGAGCCGCAATCTTTTCTTCTCAAATGAATTTCCAGATTCTTAATACTTCAATGAACTTCACCTTTCTTTCCCTAAATTTGAAACTCAAAGCATTCCTTTACCTTATAAATATTTCAAGTTTTTACATCATTGAGCCCCAATCTTTTCTTCTCAAATGAATTTCCAGACTCTTAATACTTCCACTTTTCTTTCCCTAAATTTGAAACTCAAAGCATTTCTTTACCTTATAAATATTTCATAGTTTCATTGAGCCCTAATCTTTTCTTCTCAAATGAATTTCCAGATTCTTAATACTTAAATTATAGTTTCCTTTACTTTAAATAGTTAACTATAATCTTATTCTCTTATACTAAATATCTTAAGTTACAAAAATTAATTTTCATTACAAAAATATTTCTTTAAATCTACCATAATATTTAAATAGTTACAAAAGTACATTTACCTGAATTAAATTCACTATATGAAATCATATAAATAATATTTGAAAATATTGAAATAGAGGACATTTAATAGTTAATCTTTTTCTTCTCTCCCGCAAACTTAAATTTTTAAATATGAAATAATACAGGTGAAAAGAAAAACTATAAATATAAATCATACCTCAGTATTGTAGGCATTTTCATCAGTCTGAAATTTCTGCAGGCCTTCTCAAATTTTTACTTCATCTAGTCTGTAATATTAAGAGCTTTCTACACATATAAATCAGTAGAGGAATTTCTGGGTAATGAAATTTTGAAATAAGTATAAAACTAAAACAAGTACAATATTTCCTAACACAACCACAATACTAAACAAAACAATTAAAATTGAAATGCAAAAATAAAAATCACATTACATTACCATCCACAACACTACACAACATCTATTAAACTACACATGCACATTTAACTATAACACTAACTTTATAACAAAAATTAAAATTATCCAAGTACAACGTAATACTAAAAATGAAAGTCCAAACATCTATTTCTATTACACAAATATTACATAAAATAAAAAAACAAATATAAGCACATCAATTTCATTCAATATCAAAATCCCAAGATATATCTTCATCTCCTTGATCAGCAGACGGATTAGGTTGATACTGAGTATATCGAGGGCATTCAGAAAACGTAACATCAGGCTCACCTCTATAGTGTCGGGCCTGAGCTTCATAATAGGCTACCTCAAAATTTGAATGCCTCTTCAGGTACTCAATATCGTAATCGTGTCGACGTTCGAAACCTCCAATCATTTCATTTATCAATTCTATGCTCTTCCGCTGCAAGGTCAAGTCATTCATCAAATCAGAGAGGGTAGGGGAACTAGAAGGTGGAAGGTCATAACTTGTAGAGAGGATATCTCCACTAGTAGAAGGTTCTTGACTTCTACTCCCAGTTCTCAATTTCTCATGGGATTCACAAGCCTTCAAATTAGCTTTACTAATGGGTTTCATAGGATAAACCCATTCTTCATCTCTAAATTCTACTCAAAAAAGTTTCCAAATTGTATAAATAAGTCGAGGATGTCCTAGACATCCATTATTCTCACTCCTTGTCGTAGTCAATATATTCTTAAGAATTATTCTCCCCACATTTATAATTCTACTATTCTTAATACAGAAATTCAGAATAGCTCTATCTCTAGTTACCTCACTATGGTGATAGATCGGTAATAGAGTAGAAGAAATGAAATAGTGTCATGCCTTAGAGGTGGCATTCAACATGGAATCAGAAAAATTTACCCGTTCTCGCTGCTTTATATTCCATGTTTCTTTCCAATCAGTGAGAAAGTTGATCACATCATTGAGGGGGTCTTCCATTGTACTAAAGGATTCATAGTGACAGCTATAAGAGTCTGGGACTTCATAAAAAGTGTTGATACGGGCAGCAGTAAACTCTACAGGAAATCCATGCACTTGAACGATTCCGTCATCAGAATAAATCACATTGGCGTAGAACTCCTTCACAACATTTGCATCCACTTCATTGGTGGTGTAACAAAAGTTTTCCCACCTCCACTAGACAATAACTTGTTTAATTTCTCCTCCCGAACTTTCAAAAACTCGATCTTGTATGCACTTCTTTTCTTTAAATATGGAAGTAAATTTTATTTGAGCCGTCCTATTGACGAAGCGGCACTCGTCAAACTAAACTCTTCTCTTTTGATGAGGAGCCATTTCAATCTAATCAAATTTTAGAAAAATTCCAAAAATTACTTCAAATATGCAAATCATGGATTCCAATGGTAATTTGAAGAGTTCAACATTACGATCCATGAATTTCTTCCCAAATTTTCTTCGCATTCTCAAAATTTTCAGATCTCCTCAATGTGGAAGAAATCCATGGTGAAAATAAAATATTTTTTGCTTGAAGTGAAGCTGTTACATAAAGATAATCAAATTCGATGTCAAAAAGTCTTGAAATTGCCTCCCAATCTAATATCATTCAAGCCCTAGGTTAAAAATGGCATTTTTAGGAGGAAGGGATTGATGAATAGTGGCGGTTGATGGTAAAAATCGCGGTTAAAAATGTTTATTGTGAGCTTGCCGTCGGTGGGTTCAATGACGCCTTCAACGCGCTCCATTAGAATTAAAATTCTAAGTCTTGGGAAAAATCCGCCGTCAGTTGAGTCGAGGGCGCCGTCGGCGGGCTCTATTAATTTTGTCCAAATTCCAGTTTTTTGCTATTTCGATCAATTCCAAGCCTAAATGACATCTGTTTAATCATTATAGACATGATTTGAAGTGACTAAATGATGTACTTAGCACATATAAACTTTCACAACACAAAACATCACATTTATATATAAATTCCAAGAGGTACAAAAACGTTCCATGACACACCTAAGTTTGGTATTTTCTCAACCTCAATACATTAATTCAGCGTCGCAATCCTAGCCAAAACACTCAAAACGCTGAAAAAAAAAACATCTTATGCTTAGTCTCAACTATACAGGGATCTATAAGCATAATTCGAAAGCAAAACAAATATAAAGTTCAAATCAAAATACATAGATAGACAGATAGGTAGTAATCTAAATCTACTAATCTTCAGACTCGGTACTCAATTCTCCTCTGAGATCCCCCATTGATTGCACATGAATGAAGAGGTTGTAGAAGGGTCGGAATGGAAATTCTTAAGTAGAATCCTCCGCTATCAATTTCATCCTCCTCATCAGTAGTATCAAGCTCTTCTAAATGTCCAGAGTGCTCAAAATGTTCCTTCATCCTCCAATCTAGATGATCAAAGAAATCGAAAATATTATTAATAACATTCATGACATTTTGTACCTTCTTTTCTAATTTCTTGATTCAGCGCAGCATCACAAGAAACTTATCAGGGACTAAGGGTTGAACTGGTAGTGAATTCTGAGACGCTTGATCTACTATAATTGTCATGTTATTTTCATCGTCACAAACTGAGATTCTTTTAGTGGGATCCAAAGGTTTCCAAGGTAGCTGTACCTTTTCCTAATTTTCATAGGAAACTTGGAACTGACTCCAAAGTGAGAAAATTGTGGAGGGGTGTCCAAGCCAATAAGTTAATCCATGAATGATCTGGCCCAAAACTGTATTCACAATTATAGATCCAATGTTGATCAGCAGTCCCCTTTGGATGTAGTAATTAAAAATGGCACTTTCTTTAGTAACTTACTGATCTTTGTTGTCGGTAACAGTTTTGCAGAAATGAAAAAGTATCAATGTTTTGAAACGGGATTCAGGAGTGTTGGAGAAATACCAACATACCCATTTTCTCTTGTTTCCCAGTCATAAGTTTCGTCCGTTAAATTTTGGTAAATCTCATTCATCTGGTTTCTCGTTTGGACGAAATTGGAATAGTGGCAGACTTGAACATTCTCTATCATATATAATTCGTTGATCTGTGCTGGAGTGAAAGTGATTCATCTTCCTCACACATAAACAACTCCTAGGTTGATTCCATGCAAATTTGCATAAAATTCTTTCACCACAAGAACCACCACGATGGTAGTAGTGTAGCATAGCACTTCCCATCTTCGCAGCACTATCGTTTCTTCAATATTCATCGTGGGATTATTTAATCCGTGATTTATGAATACTCGTTCTTTGATTAATCTTTTCTTTGTCAGCAACTTGTTGAAGATTTGCTGCGCTTCCGCTCTAAAAAACTTTCGCCGATTGAAAACTTACATTCTAGGATTATCAGGGAAATTGGAAGCCATAGAAATGAAATTGGTGGAGTTCCACTTCATTTTTTGAGGGAAAATATGAGCTAGAAATCGAATTTTTGAGTTTAAAAATACAATTCCCGCCCTAAAACCGCGAAAAACCACCATTTGAACCCACATAACCGTCAATTCGCCGGTCTCACCGTCGGTGAGCCTCTGTGTCAATTTTGTCTGGACTCTCGAGAAAAACTCGCATCGGTAGCGACGAGGGCACCGTCGGCTCCCAAGGCAAAATTTGTACAGTTTCGCTCTGGTCCGAATGCGTTCCAATTTTTCTTCATGGATCCAATTTTTAAGATGTTTCAAGGGTAAATAAGAGCAGTAGAGTTTAAACTAGCCACAAACTAATGATAATTTCAAATAAAAACTACAATAATCGTGATAAAAATAAAGATAAACATGGGTTGCCTTCCATAAAGCGCTTGGTTTAACGTCGTTAGCCCGACCTATTCAGATGTCATTCAGTTTGACTCATCATTAAAACTTCTTTAAATTTTGGTCTTTTACCCTCATAATATTGTTTTAATCTATTTCCATTTACTTTAAATCTATTTCTCATTTTCTGATCTTCAATTTTAACAGCTCCGTAAGTATAAACTCGATCCACAGTAAAGGGTCCTAACCAACGAGACTTCAATTTTCCAGGAAATAAATTCACCCTAGTGTTGTAAAGCAAAACTTCTAGTCCCGGTTTAAAGTTCTTTTTTTTTATCTTCCGATCATGCCATAATTTTAATTTTTCCTCATAAATTCTGTCGTTATCATAAGACACATTTCTTAATTCTTCCAATTCATTTAATTGTAACAATCTCTTCTTACCAGCTTCTTTCAAATTATAATTGAATTCTTTAATTGCTCAATATGCTTTATGCTCCAATTCTACTTGTAAGAGACAAGTCTTTCCAAAAGTCAGTCTGTAAGGAGTCATTCCAATAGGAGTTTTATAGGTAGTCCTGTAAGACCATAATGCAATATCCAATCTAGTGGACCAATCTATTCTACTAGGGTTTACAGTCTTTTCAATTATTTGTTTAATCTCTCTATTAGAAACTTCAACTAACCCACTGGTTTGAGGGTGATAGGAAGGTGGTATCTAGTCTAGTGGACCAATCTACTCTACTAGGGTTTACAGTCTTTTCAAGTATTTGTTCCATAATGCGGTATCCAGTCTAGTAGACCAATCTACTCTACTAGGGTTTACAGTCTTCTCAAGTATTTGTTTTCAACTAACCCATTGATTTGAGGATGAAAGGGAGTAGAGATTTTATGAATATATTAAACTTTTTTGTAAATCTCTAAACGTATTTATTCCTAAAATGGGATCCTCCGTTAGTGATAATCATTCTAGGCATTCCGTATTTAGTGAAAATATCTTTCATTAAAAATCTTGAAACACTTTTAGCGTCACAACGAGGTAAAGCTTGTGCTTCAANCCTGGTAAGTGACAAGTCTTTCTAAAAATCAGTATGTAAGAAGTCATTCCAATAGGAGTCTTATAAGCAGTTCTTTAAGCCCATAATGCGGTATCCAGTCTAGTGGACCAATTTATTCTACTAGGGTTAACAGTCTTTTCAAGTATTTGTTTGATCTCTCTATTAGAAACTTCAGCTAACCCACTAGTTTGAGGATGATAGACAGTAGAGATTTTATGAATAATATTAAATTTTTCTGCCAATCTCTGACTTTGCGGATGATAGGCAGTAGAGATTCTATGAATAATATTAAACTTTTTTGCCAATCTCAAAATATATTTATTCTTAAAATGGGATCCTCCGTCAGTGATAATCATTCTAGGCATTTTGTATCTAGTGAAAATATTTTTCATTAAANAGGTTTACAGTCTTTTCATGTATTTGTTTAATCTCTCTATTATAAACTTTAGCTAATCCACTAGTTTGAGGGTGATAAGCACTAGAGATTCTATGAATTATATTAAATTTTTCTGCCAATCTCTGAATATATTTATTCCGAAAATGGGATCCTCCATCAGTAATAATCATCCTAGGCATTCCGTATCTAGTGAAAATATTTTCTATTAAAAATATTGAAACACTTTTAGTGTCACAACAAGGTAAAGCTTGTGCTTCAATCCACTTTGAAACATAGTCTACAACAATTAATATATATAAGTTCCCAAATGAAGGANTATTCATTTCTTAATTCTTCAGATTCATTTAATTGTAACAATCTCTTTTTACCAGCATCTTTCAAATTATAATTGAATTCTTTAATCATCAATATGCTTTATGCTCCAATTCTACTGGTAAGTGACAAGTCTTTCCAAAAATTAGTCTCTAAGGAGTCATTCCAATATGAGTTTTATAAGCAATCTTGTAAGCCCATAATGCAGTATCTAGTCTAGTGGACCAATCTACTTTACTAGGGTTTACAGTCTTCTCAAGTATTTGTTTAATCTCTCTATTAGAAACTTCAGCTAACTTTGGTTGTGAAAGGAAGTAGAGATTCTATGAATAATATTAAACTTTTCTATCAATCTCTGAATGTATTTATTCCTATCTTTTCAAGTATTTGTTTAATCTCTCTATTAGAAACTTCAGCTAACCCACTAGTTTGAGGGTGAGCAATAGATATTCTATGAATAATATTAAATTTTTATGCCAATCTCTGAATGTATTTATTCCTAAAATGGGATCCTCCGTCAGTGAGAATCATTCTTGGCATTCCGTATCTAGCGAAAATATTTTTCATTAAAAAACTTGAAACACTTTTAGCATCACAACGAGGTAAATCTTGTGCTTCAATCTACTTAGAAACCTATTCTACTACAATTAATATATATAAGTTCCCAAATGAAGGAATAAATGGTGCTATGAAATCTAATCCCCAAACATCAAAGATCTCAACTTCTAACATGAAATTCATAGGCATTTCATTTTTCTAGATATATTGCCCACTCGTTGACATCGATCACAAGTTTTTATGTATCTATAAACATCTCTAAAGATAGNAAAAAAAAACATTTTTTATACCCCTGGCACATCAAAACATAGTACCAACATATGTCATATACAAGATCAACTAAAGAGCTCTTCCGAACAAACATAAATTCATCCACCGCACGTATATTTGAGCTAACATACCAATGGGATGCCAAAACCCAACCCAGCAGAGGTCAAATAAATCCAACCCGAGCCCAACAGAGGTCAAACAAAGCCAACCCGAGCCTAACAGGGGTCAAACAAAGCCAACCCGAGCCCAACAGAAGCCAGACAAAGCCAACCCGAGCCCAGCAGAAGCCAGACAAAGCCAACCCGAGCCCAGCAGAGACTAAACAAAGCCAATCCGAGCCAAATCGAGCCCCCAACTATAAAGCCAGCCATTTAAAACCTGAAATCGAGCTCCACAATGCCAAAATCCAATTNCAGCAGAAGCCAGACAAAGCCAGGAACCAAGCTAAATCGAGCCCCCAACTATAAAGCCAGCCATTTAAAACCTGAAATCGAGCTCCACAATGCCAAAATCCAATTTCCCATAAAGTATTAAACATCCCAACCATTTCAACTGAAAACCACGACTTCGAACAATGCTAAAACTGAGTTCAACAAGAACTAAAGAGCCAAACCGAGCCTAGTAGAGGTCAAACAAAGCCAACCCGAGGCTAGTAGAGGTCAAACAAATCCAACCCGAGCCTAGTAGAGGCCAAACAAATCCAACCCGAGCCCAGCAGAAGCCAGACAAAGCCAACCCGAGCCCAGCGGAGGCCAGACAAAGCCAATCCGAACCAGGAACCCAGCTCAATCGAGAAACAGAGCCAAAGCCAAGCTCACAACAGGAAACAGAAACCATACTCGAGAAACAGAGCCAAAGCCAAGCTCCCAACAGAAAACAGAAACCATACTCGAGAAACAGAGTCAAAGCCAAGCTCCCAACAGGAAACAGAAACCATACTCGAGAAAAGCCAAAGCCAAGCTCCCAACAGGAAACAGAAACCATACTCGAGAAACAGAGCCAAAGCCAAGCTCCAACTAGAAATAAAACCAAAGCCAACCTCCATCTATAAATAAAACCAAAGCCAGCCTCCAACTATAAATAAAACCGAAGCCAACAAAGGTAAAATAAGCCAACACAGCCTGCATTAGAACCAAACCGAGCCCAGCAAGGCTAGACAAAATGAAAGCAGTTCCCCACCAGAGCTAATCCAAGCTCAGCAAGAAACAAAGCCAAAAGCCGAGTTCATCAAGGCTAGAACAAGTAGACACAGCCCTCAATCAAAGCTAAACCAAGCCTCAGCAAGAAATAAAGCCAAAAAAAACCGAGTTCAATCGAGAAACAGCGCCAAAGCCGAGCTCTCAAAACAAGATGCAAAGCTTTCCCGAATTAACTAAGCTTTTTTTTACAACATATATTTCAAGCCAGAGAAAGTCACAAGAAGCCGCAGAGAGCCATAACCGAGCCCCCCACATATGTATAAGAAATGAAACGAACTTCCTACTATTCCTTTTAAGCAAGAACTAGTCATAAGATGCCAAAACCAAAATCTCCCTAAATGCTTCCAACATAAACATGCCACAATAATCATAAAGATGCCATAGCCTCCCTAGCTTAAGCAAGTAACCAAGCCTAGTTTCAACACCTGCTCATATTTTTATTTCCAAATGCATAAAAGAAAAATATATCCAAATAAAACGAGCTAACATGTTGTATTATCCATCAGAGGCAAGCTCAAGGCTCGGCAAAGAGAAAACCGAAGAGCAACGAGGCTCCACGAGAGGGGAGGAAGAAGAGTACCTCAAGAATGCTAAAAGCAAAGCAGCACAGAAAACCGACTCCAAGAAAAAGCTCCCCCCGGGATTTTTCAACCTCCTCTAGCCAAACCTTCAACAACAACCTCTACCAAAAAAAAAGCCACCTCCCTTATAGGCAGGGAAAAGAGAAGATGAGAAAAGAAAGCCACCCCAAGTGTCCACGACACTCGAATCGGGACAAAAAGCCAAAAGAGGATCCTCCCTGCCTACAGAAGACGAAGCCAACAGCGCTTCTCGGACCGAGCGGCCGAGGCCAGTGGCAAAGAGAGAAAATATCGGGAAGAGGAAAAGAAGAATGCCACTCTAGTGTACCAGGGAACCAGCCTCACAGAGTCGAACTACCAAGAAAAGGAAAGCCACGGCATATAAAGACTGGCACCGCTTCGGGAAGGAAGGCCGCGGGCAGCAGCATGTCAGGTAAGGACGAACGGGGTCAACCCTCCTTCGCACGGAGGAAGACGAGCTCGGTCGGCTCGAGAACGAGAAAGGGAGAGGGCTAGGCACGCGAGAGGAAGAGGGAAAGGAGACAGAGCTCGGGTGCGTGCGTTAGAGGGGTTAAGGCCGAAAGAGGAAAGGGGGAAGCAGGTAAAAGAGTTAACTTAACATATATATATATATATATAAATATATATATATATACATATATATGAATTAAAACACAATTTATCCGCGCACGGCGACGCGACAAAATAGGTGTCCTCCCCGGGCAAAATCGACGTTCCGGACGCGTTGGCGCAGTCCGTTTCGTCATCCGGGGTCGCTCGGACGACGTCGTCGACAATCGGGTCAAAACGCGTCGAAATTCAAATTTCACAAAAATTCGACCCGCGATCGATCGCCACAAGTGGTTTACTCTAGCCCTCGGCAAATAACAGCGGAGGCAATGCGAATTGCGGCAATCGAACGCGTCGACTCTCCGAATTGCAAAGCTGGTGCGCGCAGGAGGGCGAATCGTGAGGAAGGCCACCCTAGGGCTCGGAAAGGTCCTATAAGAATCTATTTTGGGTTTCCTCATGTCGGTTTCACCCTTCTAAGTGCTAGAAGTTGATACCAAACACGCGAAACTCCAAAAGAGGACGGAAGCAGATCGAGCTAAAACGAGGCGGGCACCACTTCTAAGGTTCTAAGATAGTCGCAGGAAGACCCCTAAGGCTAGATCCTAACTCCTACGAGGAATACTAGACCTCACGAAAATTGAGGTCAACACGTTCCTATTAGAGAGAACCGAGGTGGAGAGTGAAATATCAATATTACTACAACCACTACTACATGACTTCCAAGATGTTATGACTGACAACTTTTCAGAAGGATTACCGCTACTAAAAGACATTAAGCATGTCATAAATCACATACTAGAATTAGTGTTGTCAAATCAGCCCGCTTACAGATTGAGGCCATCGGAGAACATGGAGTTGCAGCAATAAGAGCATGATCTCGTCGCGAGAGGGTTGGTTAAAGAGAGTACTTGTCTGTTTGTTGTCCCCACTTTGATGGTACCTAAGAAGGGCGGTTTGTGGCTGATATAGATTGACAGCAGAGCAATCAACAAGATTACCATCAAGTACTGCCTTCCCATACCTCATCTATAGGACCCTTGGATAAATTGCATAGAGCCATCTTTTTTCAAGATTGACTTACACGAAGGGTATCGCCAGATCCAAATGAGACCGGGAGACTAGTGAAAGACCGCTTTTAAGACACGAAATTGATTATAGGAGTGGACAGTTAAGTCATTTGGACTATCAAACGAGCCCAACACTTATAAGGTTGATGAATCAAATACACTTATAAAGTTGATGAATCAAATATTCCAGACCAACATTAGGAAATTTGTGATGGTCTGCTTTGACGACATTCTGGCATGTAGCAATCTAAGGAGGAGCACATACAACACCTGAGGGCGATATTCGAGGTATTGCGAGCAGAGAAGCTATATGTCCATCCCAAGAAGTGTTCATTTTATGACAAACCAAATATATTTTTTGGGTTATAAAATATCTAGGGCAGGCATTCAAATGAATCCTACAATAATCGATGTAATTGTGAGTTGGACCGCACCGCAGTCGTCACCAACTGAAACAGTTTCTGGGACTAACATCATTTTACAGGCAATTCATCAGAAACTTCAGTACCATCACCACCCCTCTGACAAATCATTTGAAGGGAAAGAAAATCCAGTGGTCAAAAGCAACTCATAACAGTTTCAATGCACTCAAGGAGAAAGTGACCCGAGGACCAGTATTAGCATTATCAAGTTTCAACTAGCTCTTCGAGGTAGCGTGTGAAGCATTTGATGTGGGGATAAAAGTGATATTGAGCCAGAGAGAGCAACTCATCTTCTTTTTAAGTGAGAAATTGAATGATTCCAGAAGGAAATACTAGACTTAAGACAAGAAATTTTATGTTATTATAAGAGCTTTTAAATACTGGAGTCATTCCCTGCTGACGAGCGTGCTCACGTTGTTTGCAAACCACAAATACTTGAAATTCTTAAACAACCAGAGCAAATTGAAGGGCGGGCACACCACTTGGCTGGAGTTCTTAGCATTGTTCTAGTTCGTGCTTAAGCACAAGGCACAGAGTTAGAACCGAGTAGCAGATGTTTTGAGTCACTGTCACTTGTTGATCACTGCAATACAGACTTGCATCGTGGGCTTTAAGGGAGTAAATAAGCTTTACGAGACAAATGAGGATTATGAGAAAAATTGAGAACAATGTCAGGAAAAGTCTATCGGGCAGTACTAAAGAGCTGAGGAGAAGCCTATCGGGCAGTACTAAAGAGTTGTTGGATACTTGTTCCTCCTAGATGTTTGCTGAGGGAGTCCATCGTTCAGGAAAGCCATGGTGGAGGATTCTTCGGGAATTTGGCAGGGACAAGACTCGCGCACTCATGAGAGAAGATTTCTTTTGGCCCTGACTAGCGAGAGATGTGAAGAGACGCATCGTGAAATTTAGGATTTATTATATGGCAAAGACCAGAAGGCAGAATGTTGGGTTATACACCACAATACCAGTCATTAGCATGGACTTTGTGATCTAACTTTTAAGGACACAACATAAAAAGGATTCAGTCATGATCGTGGTGGATCGATTCTCAAAGATGACACATTTCATGTCGTGCCAACAGACATTAGATGCATCACATGTCGTGGACTTGTATATCAGGAAGATTGTGATATTGCACGGGATGCCCTGAACCATCGATGTCAAGTCACTGGGTCGCTTCTATAGGACTCTGTGGGGGAAACTAAGAACTAAGCTTCAATTTAGTTCTAAGTTCACCCTCAGACGGACAGTCAGACAGAGATCATGAACAGGAGCCTTGGAAATCTGCTGAGATGCTTTGTTGGAAAGAATATTAAACAGTGAGATCTGATTCTAGTGCAGGCCGAGTTTGCTTAGAACAGATCCATGAGTCAGACTACAGGACGCGCCCCATTTGAGATTGTGTATGATCGCAACCCGCTCACTCACTTGAAGTGGTACTCCTCCTGCTAACATCATAGATTAGCGAGGATGATGAAAAAACGAGTGCACCAAAATTAGAAGCTCCATAAGGATGCTGGGAGGAAAATCACAAAGCAGAACCGCAAGTACCAAGCACAGACAAACAAGTTCAGAAAGAATGTGACTTTTCAAGAATAGGACCTAGTGTGGATCTGGTTGAAGAAAGAAAGATTCCAAGCGAGAGCATTCAGAAAACTCTAGCTCTGAGTCGATGGACCTTTCAAAATACATCGAAAGTTGCATGTTAATACTTATAAGATCGACCTGCCAAGCAACTACAATGTCTTCACCACGTTCAATGTCGCGGCCCTAACATCATACTACGAAAACCCGAAAGCTTCGACCAATAAAGTCAAAGCATCCCCAATCTATAGAGATTGTTGTGGGGTGTGCGTATGGGTTGAACCACGATGTTTAGCCATAGGGAGGAGTTAATCCAGAAGGGAGGCTAGATCAATCAACCAACCTTAGGCAGGAATTGCTGCCCCCTTTAATTCCAACCTATCTACCATAAATTTTTGTGTTTGTTGAGTTAGGGTTATTCTTGATTTGTTTCAAATTTTTACTTGAAGGCTTATTCCCTTGCTAGGGATGTATCCGAGGATAGACGGTGCTCCAATTGTATCCTGCTCCGAGGTGATGATTATCCCTTTGATTCCATCCATGCTTCCCTCTTCCTTACTCCTAATCGTCGACTAGCACCCTCTCCTAACCCTCCTGATTCAACAACCAATATCCACACCAACTCTTCCCTACTCCTAGCCACCGGCTAACCTTACCTACCCCTCCCAGATCTCGCCGCTAGTCACCAACTTCCCCTTCCCTCTGCTCTTAACTAGCGACCATCCTACAACCTCCTACTTCCAGCAACATATTCCTTACCTCTTCCAATTCAACTCCTAACCACGTCGTCCCCGAATCTTCCTACTCGACCCTAGCTGGATATTGTTATTATTATCTTTTTTTTCTAATTTCTTTTTATTTCTGGTTGTAATATGATTTATTCATAATACTATTGTTTGTGTTTTGTGATTTGGATTATATCACATTCAAATAGATAAAAGAATTAAAGAAATATGTATAATCAAAATATGTTAGACTGAATCTCTCAGATGGATGACCAGCAACCTGGAAGACTAGTAGCCTGAGCGAACCAGTCTGAATGACCTACAACTTGGACAACACGCAACATGTACGACATGCAGTCTGGAAGACACGCAGCCTGAACCACCAATAGTATAGACGACCCACAACTTGGAAGACCCACTGCCTGAACGTCCAACATCCTGGACTCAGCCCGAATAATCAATAGTCTAGACAACCCAAAACATGAAAAACCGCAGTCTGGACAACCCACGACCTAGACAATATGTAGCTTGGACGACAAACTCATACATGTAAAATATCAAAAACAACCCTGTAACGCCTCCATTAAAGTGGAGACAAACACAACTTCAGATATTGTATCATATTTACCATAAATAGGGATCATTTTATGAA